>JALLOZ010003456.1:0-10522 GCA_036939875.1 Thalassiosira pacifica
TATTCTTCAAACGGCCATCATTCCTTTTAATGCACATTTGCACGCCTTCACGGCCTCTTGTCACACATGCGTCAGGGCAGACTGCTGCGTCCGCAAGCTGGACCATTGAAGCCCCGAGCAGGGCGAGGGCAATCAATGAAGATAATTGAGCTTTCATTTTTTATGACGTGAGACTTCTTTTGATTAAGTAGATCTTCTTTTTATGAGCATTCGTACAAGCGCTGCACCAAAAACAATTGCAAATAACACGCAACAACCATACACCTGACTAAAAACGATGTAACACATCTACAGCCGAATGCACAAAGAAACAGATGCAAACAGCCTGAAATACCATTCAAACGACTCTGAACGCTACATAATACCCCAGCGTTCATTCTTGCATAGGTAGACCTTTTTGATCTCTACAGCGACGTGCATAAACTTTAGTTAACCATGCGTGTATGATTGAGTGCAGTTTGAATGCATTTGAGACTGCAGGCCAGACTTAGGTTCCTGCAAAGGTACGCAATGATGATGAATCGGAACTTTCGTTGCAGCGTGATATCCAAAATTTGGGTTTACATAGACGATCCTCCATAGGTAGGTTGCCCGAGTATCGGTCTATTGATGCATGGCTCAACAAAGACCCACCTCCCACGAAATTGAATGCGATTGGGTTTCTCAATGGTTCCACATTAATGCGCGCCCCACCAGCGCCTTGACCAGCTGCTTTGTTCTTCCGTCGTTGACGGCGCTGGTGTTGAACAAAGTGCTGATCTTAGTTCGGCATTCCCTTTGAGATCAACATTCTCTTTTTTCAGTTGAACGTTTTCTTTTCGCACATAATTGACCTCCTCAACGAGCTCATTCTTCTCCATTGTCAAGTTTGATACCATATTATCCTCCTCGTTGAGGCTGTCTTGCAAGTGAGTAACTTTCTCAACAAGATCCTTATTTTTCATTGTCATGTTTGACAAGTCATTAGCCTTCTCAATGAGACTGTCTTGCAAGTGTGTTACCTTCTCAACAATTTCATTCTTCAGATCGTTTTCTTTCCTCATCATGTTGGAAATGATATTGTCCTTCACTTCGAGTTGATTGACTAGTTTGTCAACCTGTGATTGAAGCTGATTGTTCATATCATGACGTCCGAGTTGGAACATGCAGATATTCATCAAGATAAATAAGAACACAGCGCCTATCAAAGTAAGCCTCTTATTGTACTCGAACGCCGCAGCATAACCTTTGATCCAGGAATCTGGTCTCTCTTCTTCGGGAATTTTTACACTGCCATCGCTTGACCCTCTGGTAGCATCATTTTGATGATGAGTATTGGGAGAAGGGTAATTCGTATTATCTGCTGAGTTGGGACTGAGAGGAGTGGTTTCATCATAATGTTGTGGTAGAGTCTCGAGTCGTGGAGTCATATTATTGGTGAACATAGATTATTTGGTTTTGCTTTCAGTTGGAGCTTGGTTGGAGTGTGGAGTGTCGCTGACACCTTTATAGCTTTAGTTTCTTCTTTGGCGACTTCTTCAACGTCAACGCCGGCTCTCACGCTCCATCAGATTCCTTGTACAAGACAGTACAAGTGATGAAATTCTGCAATGAGGCAGTTACTTCCAAAAGCGTTGCCAGTTTTAGTTGCCAAACATGTTCCCACATGATTGAGACAAAAGGTTGCCAAGCACATGGTTCTTTTACCTGCACTGAGATGAGGTCGGATTGGTCCAATCGCCAGAATCGGTCGGGAAGAAGAGAGAACACGACACAACAAAATGACAGAAGAGGGGAAGAGGTGTCAATATTAAACCTTTCTACCTATGTAGGAATCACAATTTAATATAGGAATTAGTATTAAAATGGCAGTATCCTTCCCGCCAATTCCCATGACGCAATGTTGAATCTTCTTTGTGGATGCGCTGCAGAGGCTCTCGTCTCATAAAGTGGGAAAAATAGAAGGCCAGACAGATAGCATGGTATCTTGGATCTTTCTCTTCAAGTTTCAAGTGGCACCCGGAAAGAATCCTGCGCACGTGTGAAAGAAGCATGTGCGTCGTTCGTTTGCCACAGAACGAAAATCCGTCTTCAAAAATCTGCTTCCCATACCTTCCGGGATGATCATGTCGGTCACGTAGACAGTCTGTCATGCAATTGGTCCCATGTTGATAGCTACCTAGCATCTCTGGCCTCAGGTGCATGCTCTCGAATCCGTCGATCGTTGATGGATGATGGATGATGGCACGGCAGGGTGATAGCGCAGCTTTATTTTTATCCACACCATAGATACCAAGCAAGTCCGCACTGTCCGCACCAAGGAAAATCCAGTCCGGACCGCGCATCAACCAGTGCAACCAGAGAGCACCATCCATATAATATTATCGAAGAAGATGTGCCTAGAACCGGTCTACTAGCCAATGCGTCGCTGCAATGTTCAGATCTCCGCTTTCAAAGCATTGCTGATAGCTCTACACGTATCTGGAGTTCAAGGTCAAGGCTCGCTTGGTGTTGGCGCCATCGCTTTTGCCTTTACAAAGAAGCCCTCATCGTATGATGTTTTTGCGAGGTATGATGTCACAACCAACTTGGCAAAAAAAGGCGTTGCCATCGAGCCAGCTAAGAGTGATAATGCAGTGATAGCTGGTAAGGGAAAGAAGCGAAAGACATCTACCAAACGCAAAAAATCTACCGAGCCATCTTATTGGCCTGATGAAGATGATCCATTCATCGTTGTAGCAAATAGAGAAATTCATGCAACAGGAGTAGACAGCACTAACAAAGAAGGAGAAGGAGGAGGAGGAGGAGAAACACTAGGTGGGCCGCTTCAGAACATCATGAACAGTATTGATCTTAATAGGAAAACCATCAAATTCACAATACGAGGAAATCCACGCGTGCTCAAACGCCATCGCACCGCACGAGGATTTATGTACAATCCATCGCGCGCTCATCAAGATTTATTCCGAGATTGTCTGCTGGAACTTTTGCCACGAAAGTATCACCCTACAATACTCGATGATGGTGAAGGTCTAGATGATGATGATGACGATGATGATGATGATGGCAATAGTGACAAACCAATAGTCCTATTTCCACAACATGAATATCTCAAAATGTCAATAACATTCCGAATGAAACGCCCAATGAATCATTTTATTAGCAGCAAACCAGGTCCAGGACGTTTGAAAGCATCTGCTCCCGGAAAGTTATACGCCAGCAGTCGCTCCGACGTCGACAACCTTGCAAAATTCGTTATGGATTCTTTGAACGCTTTAGTGTATGCGGATGATCGACAGGTGGTCCATTTGAATGCAATAAAAGTCTTGGATTGTGAGGGGTTGTGTAGGGGTAGGACTGATGTGGAAATTAGTGTTGTCGAGGAGGAGGATTTGTGATGAATAAGCACACATGCATGAGCATCAGCTAAACTGGGAGGCAAGACTGGCATAATTAAGCGCAATGAAGAGGCATCTGGATGTCTAGCTAGAAGGGTGAAGGCCAGCGTGATAGAGAAGGCAGCTGTCACCTTAGATAGCTGAGCACTGAATGAATGAAATGTCCAGATTGAACTAAGCCTAACTACTGTCGTTTTTGAATATGTACTACTCTGAATCCGCATGCATTGGTCTTGTTCCATTTACAAACTAGAGAAGGGGAGTTATACCCAGGTAGATGTAGATCGCAGGAGCAAACTTGGAAATGTCCAGGATATGCCGATGACTTATCTGAGTGACAACTCTAGAGGTCAAGCCGAGTAAGAATGAGATCCATGCCAGCAAATCTTCAGTCTGCCATAATCTACCACATTCCACAGTGATTGCATCCAATCATGATGTCTTTGGACTTCTTCTAATGATATCATATTATGAAGAGAAATAAAAGTGCAATTTTCTCACTGATGGCTGCATCGTTCGGTGAGATCTTTCAATGTCGAAACTGAGCCGAGCATCACGGCTATCACAAGCTCTATTGGATTATCATATCCTTCAAACTGTATCATCAGGTGTGATCCTATCAACACTAGATGTGTATTGAACAACAGTTCATCCGGAAAAGGAAATCCTTGATCCCGACAATCCTGTGCCTAAAAAGAGCAAAACGCTTGCTATTCACCAAGGAAATAACACATGGGTAGGATACTGCAGTACTGATGAGTCGATAATCAGTGATTGAAAACGGATCTACCCACGATCTACCTAGGTATGGTACTGATAATTCTTGTCAACCTATTGATTCCCATGTTGTAGCATGAAATTTTCAATCTGAACAAAGTGATGTGGCATTCCATCAAAGATTTCTAAGTTGCACTGGTTGCACTGGTTGCACGCAGCTTGCTTGCTGAGAGCAAGCTATGAGAGACTACAAGCCCTGATCACCATAATATCAATCAGCGCCCTTCCAACATGGACCCCAAAGCTGCATCATTTATTCCTGCTCTCAAGGCAGAGGCTCGGTCTTTTGTCGCGGCCCAGGCTGTGGCTCTTGTCGTGCCAGCTCTCAAAGCAGATGTCCGGCCGTTTGTTCCAACACAGAGTGGACTCGGTGGAGGTGGCGTTGGCAACGGAACAATGCTTCGGGCGCAAGCAAATGAATTCATGCTTCCCAAGCGAGTCAAACATTGCCGCTTTTTCCTTCAAGGTGCTTGTAAGAAAGGATTAGATTGTCCTTTCAGACACGATTCTGGAGCAGCAAGCGGTGTCAAACGCTTGGTGACAGATGATGCCGACCAGTCAACAATGGACTATAACTTGGATCCTGGGATTCGTGTTTGTTTTGGCCCCGGAGCATCGGTGATTCGCCTTGATCTTGGCGAGGGAAACCCTGAAAAACAAGGCCCCACGATTGCTCTTTCAGGACTGCCAAATATTGTAACTGAGAGGGATGTTGAGGTACGCCTCTCTGTATATGGGACTCTCATCAATCTCACTGCACACTCAGCACAAAAGGACAAAGATCGATGGTATGCGTTTGCAACATTTTCGAGCCCCTTGTCGGCAAGGGATGCTGTCGAGGCACTGAACGGAAGTGTTGTGGAGTCCTGGGCTGGGACGGTGAGAAATGCGCAACGCAGCAAGTTCGCCCGAAAAAAGGCCCTTGCAGAAGCGGGCATTGTATCTGTGACACTATGCGGGGGAAAGGGACGCAGCGATGTAGCTGTCTCCGTCAAGGTTCAATGGTTTGCTCCATCTTCACGCGCTTGGGTCCATTATGCTCAACGGTGGCAGGCAGAAAAATCAGCCAAACTCATCAATGGAAAGACTATCCACAACCGTATCATCGAAGCCAAGCTTCAACAGCCTAGTCGGATTGAAAACGTTGTGACACCGAGTCGGAGGCAAATCCCTTCCTTTTCTATATGGCTGGGTAACCTTCCTGATACAATAACAGAGAAAATACTTCTTTCAGCTCTAAGCCAAATCACGAAAAATAAGAGCACAACTATTGATATAAAGAAAGCTCCATACAGTGAAAAGTCATCACCTGCAATTGTTATGAAGCTACTCTCAACGTTTGGGCCACTGGGGACGTTTGAAGTCAAGCCTATCGCCAAGGGTGGCACTTCAGTGAAACGCCGGGCACTTGCTCGCTTTGTTCATGTCAATGATGCGAAGAGGGCCTATGAACATTTTCTTCATACTCAAAACGTTCGAGAGCTGGGTGGTACAAAGTTATATGTTGAACGAATCTACAGCGTGAAGTTTTCTCTACCATCAGCTGTCTTTCCTCATCTCAGGAAACAAATCGAAGAAGCTTGTGCTGATTTAGATGACACCCGGCCAACGTTCTTTGAGAATAAGAGTTCATGGACTATCCTGATCCACTCCAATACTGAAAAAAACATTGACACTACAAAAGCTAGCATTGCTCCGATTATTGAGGGTGAAATTCTTCGCGACGTCAAAAACGGGAATCGTGCAGTCTGGAGTCGACATGTTCTCTCCACCGGGTTTAATAAGGCAATGGCTGGACTCATATCTGCCACTGGTGGGAAATCCACAGCTTGGATAGATACACGGCGGCAAGAGATTCGTGTATTCGGGCCCATCGATGATCGGACTGAGCTCGGGAGGTCACTACTAAAGCACTACACAGATACAATGCTAGAAACTCATGCAGTCCCCATCCTTCAATCTGAATTTGCATATGTGCTGAAGGCTGGTCGAACTGCAGTGGACAAAGCTATGCAGGCTTCTGGAGCGGCTAAGGTAAGCCTCAACATAAAGGATCAATCATTACTCGTTACGGGCGATGTTCAAGAAGCTCGAAAAGTTAGAGTTTTCATATCAAAACTTACAAGTGGGAGCAGTGATGATATGGATGGCGAAGGCTTGTGTCCAGTGTGCTTTTGCGTTCCCGACGATCCCATCAGCCTGGCTTGCACCGACATCTATTGCGGGGAATGCTTTGATGCATGGCTTGCAGGTTCTAGTGTGAGAGATTACCCTATCATTTGCCTCAAAGATGGCTGTGGAGAGAAAATTTCCCTTTGGGATCTCCGAAAACTGCTCCCAGCATCAAAGTTCATCGACAATTTACGTTTTGCGGTCGATGGCCACATCCGCAAGCATCCAGAAAGATACCAGTTCTGCTTAGCACCAACTTGTCCAGGGATCTATGAACTTCAAGAAGGGGCCCGGGTTTCAACATGCTCTACTTGTGCGTTGGAGATCTGCACAGACTGCAATGCAAGGTAAGATCATGTTATCATTGTGTGGTATGGTATTTCATTATTTTTGTGTTGGGAGAAAAAAACATTAAATGTTTCAATCATATCACTCCTTCATCCATACAATAGCCACGGTTCTTCTTCTTGCGAAGATCACCGTTTGGCATCATTGCCACCAGACCAAATGCGTATGAAAGTCATAGATGACATTCTCACATTGACATGCCCACGATGCCATCAAGCATTCTTAGACTTTACTGGCTGTTTTGCTCTACGGTGCAGTATTTGTCCATGTGGGTTCTGCGGATGGTGCCTTCAGGATTGTGGAGTAGATGCACACTCGCATGTTATGAATGAATGTGCAGCCAAGCCAAAGGGACACACAGATTATTTTGGCACCTTTGAACAATTTGAGTTTGCCCAGAAAGCAAATCGAAGGAGAAAGTTGATTGCATTCCTCTCATCAAAAAGTGAAGAGGAGCAAATTTTATGTCTCTCCTCCCTCGAAAAGGATCTTTCAGATTTGGGCATCTCTGTAGACAACAGTGAAATATTATAGGAAACACTGAAACTTTGTGATTGCTGTGCTTTGTTTTGAGTTTTAAACTTAGAAAGATATGAATACAATATAAGCAAAGCTTGAGGCAATCCTGAACTTAATAAACATCATTGTTTCATCCTGACTCTTGGCGTTTTTTTGAGGAAGATTCTTTATTTGTTGCAAAAAATGATGACATGGAAATTTTCTTTGGTGGTATCAGATGCGTGCCAAATTGTTTTTGTATACTGCCTTCAATTGCTCTTGCCACAGCATTGGCACCCCATTTCTCATAACATCCAATTGCATGTGTGAAGAGAGAAAATGCCTTAGGGTAAAGTCCTCGTTCATAAAAGAAATCTCCTGCAAGCTTGCTTGCAATTCCTTCCTCATGAATAATTTTATGCTCCTTGGCTGATCTGATTGATCTCAAGTAGTAAGACTCAGCTTGGTCAAAGTCTTTCCCAACTGTGCGTTCTTTTTCTGCAAGAAGAAGTAACTTCTTATTTATAAAGTTCCAGGAGCAATTTTCAGTCCACATAGTCATATTTTCCAGCACGGAATCCCCTATTGTAATCCACTCTTCATTTTCATCTGTTCGACGTGCCAAATGAAAAGAGATCAAGCCCTCAATAAACAAAGCAAAAACTAGTGGAGGCCGTAGCAATGTTTTCTTCTGTGACACAATATCAGATATCCTGACACCAAGCGATATTCCGTCAAGTTTACTAAAAAACAATGCATTTGTCCGTTGATGTATCTCATAGGACATAAAGATTGATCTGTCTTTTGCATTGGCGGCATCTGCTAGGATTTCAGTTTTCCCGGGAAGATTATCAATACTCTCTGCATCCAGGACTTGCAAACCTTCCATGAGCACACACGATTGCAGATGGAGTAATGTTGGATGGCCAGAAGTAATCACAGTCTTGTAATCTGGTTTCTTCGATGCATATTTTCTAGAATTCTCCCTTATATATTTCAAATGATATCCGGCAATGTAACTGGTCATTAGAGACAGGTAAAAACTGAGACTTGAGTAAAGGTAGTCACCGCTTTGCATTCCAGCCCTGTGACCAGTCAACAATCCTTCCACACAATCCCTCCACGGGATGGAAGCCCATAGAATTGTTTGGTAAACCTGAATTACAAGCGTATAACGGTTAGTTTTAAAAGAAGTTCAAGATCAAACCAGATTTCAGCAATTTTGCTCACAATAGTTATCACGCTGGCCTTGTGCCTTGATGCCCCTCGTTTTTCAAGGAGTTTCAATGATATTCCAGCTAGAATAATGATGATGATGGATGCTTGAGAGCCAATGAAAAACACTTAATAGGTCAAAAACGTCCAGAACACCACTCACCCAATCGGCTCCCTGAATCTAATTTCCCTGTAGACACTAATACCTCACCATAATATGCATAGGCCTAGGAGAAGGAGAATAATACTTTACTATAAACTCTATCTGGCAAGATAACAATGGATCTATAACCCTCTGAGCACTCACCAGTGGTGTTAGTAAACAAAACCCGTTCTTCCAGGTTATTTCCAACATGCGAAGACTCGCTGCACCGACAAGTAAAGGCTGGAGAAAGATAAAATCAAATGGACAAATTCTTCAATTGAATGCAGAATTCAAATGGATTTGTTGATTAATACTTATATTGAGATATTGCTCACCTCAAGGAAATGAAGCAGGTGGATAAGATTTGCATAGAGCTTCACCAGAGTAATTGTCTTCTTTTCATTCATTGTTTCTTGCATGGTAAAAATTGATTCATCAGTGCGCTGATCTAGGAGCATGTCCATTTTTTGCATGTCTAGATGCAGACCAACGTCACCCATAGGGCGAAGGCGCTCCTCTCCAAGATGTTGAAGGACAGCAAGTGTGGTTTCCATTGATTCCTGCTTCAATTCTGCTTGCCTAAGCACCTCTGCTGCAGCACACAGGCCTATTTGCAATTGTTTTTAAGGTTAGCATCAAGATATGTTGAAGTGCAATCAACAAGAAATATGTTTCTTACAATTGAGTTTGTCATCATAGCACCTGGCATGGGAAAATAATTTCTCTGTGTAAAATGTCACTGCTGCTCTATCATTGAGAACGCAGGCAGATTCCGCAACAGCATCAAAAAGATTGATTGAAAGATCATATTCATTTTGCCAATGATCTGTGCACAAGAATGATATTCCTTGTTCAAATTTTGCCTTGGCTGCATTGGTGTCGAACATGATAGCGCGCCTTCCTGCTTTTAGATTCAATGCTGCGATGATAGTTTTTTGGCTAGGATCATGTACTACACCAGGTCCGCCTTTGTTGATTTGATCCACAGCTGTGAAAAACTGCTCGTCATTTTCTGCATTGGTATTCAAAGTTTGTGCACAGATTGCAAGTCCAATGCGCATATGGAGTTCGCTCCTCTGTTGGTCCGTCATCAACTTTTCATAGACTGCTTGCTGGATCTTATCATGTTCAAACTGGAACATTTTACCACCAGTATTGTTCATGAAGCCTTTTTGTGACACCTGATTCAATATGTCTTGTAGGTTTATCATGAAATCGTTTGAGAGAAGAAGGAGGATGTCATACTTTGCGCAAGCCCCAAGGCAGGATGCCAGCTTCAAACCTTCTCGAAGGTCACTAGGTAATCCTTGCAAGTCTTCTATTAAGAGAGACAGAACATCATCAGAGATTTTCAGCTCCGTGATCTTATCCAAGTCCCAATCCCAGCGCGTTTTTCTCAAATTTACATGAATATGCCCTTGCTCTTCTAATGAACCGAGAAGCTGCCGTAAAAATAAGGGGTTGCCTCTCGTCTTATGATGTAAAACAGATGAAAGGGGACGGGTAATGCGAGGGCTGAGGCGCAGTGTATCGGAAACTAGTTTGTTCACACCATCGTTGGTCAAATTTCCCAGCTTGATAGATTCTGGTAAGTGTATTGAAACCGAGTTCAGCCAGCGCTCAAAGAGCACATTATCAGTAACATCTTCATTTCGATAGCAACAAGTGAAAAATACTGAGCTGCTGCCTTCAGTACTGCTAATTAGACTCTCGACTAGAAGCAATGATTCCTCGTCGGCCCCTATGGTGAGTGATGTGAGCTTGCAATGGTGAGCAATAAAAGAAAACAAAAAAATAACATTAATTTGGAAAATATTTTCTTACACTGTAAGTCGTCCAGAAAGAATGATATGCGGTTGGAGTGACAGGATATAACACCTAACAATTCACAGAGCAGAAACCTCCAACCTAAAGACATGGTAAAGTCACCGTCTCTGGGGGGCGAAAAACGTGCGCACGTGGGCATGATTTTGGGAAGGTTTGGCAGTAA
>JALLOZ010003459.1:0-13740 GCA_036939875.1 Thalassiosira pacifica
TCTCTAGCTTGAGTGTTTTTCGGCACCAAGCGGATACCTCTTCTTTGCAGGAGAAATCCAGAGGTAACGGGAGAGGGAATATGCTAGCATTGGCACAGAAAACAATGACGGATTGTTTGGCCCGTTTGTTGTTTGGTCAGGGGCGCCTCTTTTCCCATTAGGATTCTGCGTAGGAATAGTATGATCTTCTTGAGACCTTCTACGGTGACTGGACTGATCTTGGTGCGCCAAATTTCTCCGTAGAATTCTACGTGGGAATAATACATCAGCCGTTTTCCGATGGTGTCCCCATGATGCCTCTACTCTCGCCACTCGCCACTCGCCACTCTCGGGAACTCTCGCGTTCTTTTCGAACTTCATCTCGATCTCGGCGCGTCTCGCGTCTCGCGCCCGGCCGCCCGCCGCCCGCCTGCACTCTGCACTCTGCTCTCTTCTCTTTCATTTTCATTCTCATTATCATTATGGTATGAACCTTTCAACTCAACAGCAACAGCGCTATCTGAGCGCTATCGTTCTCCAACTCGTCCCAACTCTATCAACGCCCCACGACACGAACGAAGCACGAGCAAAGTAACCATGGCAGCATCTCGACCAACCATCCCACCGCTAGCCCTCACCACCGTCAAAACGCGCTACCCCCACCTCTTCCGCCAATACACCATCCTCTCCAATCGCGAACAATCATGCATGGAGGACATTGGCGACATCGGCGGAAGTGACAATGATAACGCCCCCCTGCCAATCGATCCCGCCACCGGACTGTGCACCACCATGGGCTTCCATAACGACTTCACTTCACCACTGGAACCTAACGACGGATGTCCCATGACGGCAGCTTCCGACGGGAATAAATTCTGCGTGTTCCTGTGGAAGATGTTGAATTCCTGCGAGAGCGGATCGATCGGGGGCGATGCCTGTCGTCAGTTTGACGTTTTGAATTCTGCATTGGACGATGCACTGATGGCAATGAATTCTATGAAGGGAAAGTTTGAGCATTTGCTGGGATGGACGGCTGCGGCGGCGAATCACGGGCTGCACTCGCTGTTGTATCGGGGTGATCCTGATCGCAATCGTTTGCTGTTCAAGGCTGTTGCGGACGGGTGGAAGAAGGTTTTTGAAAAGACTAGCAATGGTAGTGCAGCTGCTGCTGTAGGAGTGAGCGAGGCATTGCGCAGCTTTGCCATTCAGATGTGTGACTCGTTTCAACAGTTGTTGAAGGAGGCGAGGAAGGAGTATGGAGATTATGCTAGGTACACCTTCAACTATATCAAGAAGCCGCGTCTTCCAAAAGGGCCGTCACTACTTGCTGCTGTTGGTGGTGGTGCTAATGTTGGTGCAAAAAGTAACAGTGTTTTGGCAACCTCTGCTTCAGTAGCAGCAGCAGCTGCTGCTTCATCTGCTCCTGGATCTATCACGATAGTGATCACAAAGACCTCAAAAGATATGAAGCTTGGCATTGTTTTAAAACAGGATAAAGGAGTCGTGAAAGTCATTTCCATCGCTGCAGATAGTGTGTTAGCCAGCACAGGCTTGAAAGTTGGAATGACATTGGAAAGCATCAACGGGATGAAGTGTACTTCGTTGACGTTCAGTATAGCATTGTTCAAGGCGGTGGAGGGTCAGGTGACCATTGTTGCCAACTCTGGTGCAGCAACCTCTGCTTCCGCTGCTACTACTGCTGCATCTTCTTCTTTAACAACTTCTTCGGCTTCTATTGCTTCTACCGCTGCTGTCAGAATTAGCAATCAAAAGGAAAACTCCGTGCCGGCCAAAAACGTGTATCCCGAGGAGGACAACGACGACGAGCCCAAGCCGTGGGAAAGCGAAGATTTCGTTCCAATGAGAGGAGCGAAGCAGAAGACTCCCAACATGATTCGTAACGAGCTTCAGAAATACATTGACCAGTAAGTTGGAAGTCCTAGTTGGAAGATACACTGCGACAATTTTGGAGACGGTGATTGCCTCCGAGCAGTCAATTTCATGTTCAGCGAGGATGAGCTAATGCTGTTGTTGAAAGTATCACTTTTCGGTCTGCTGACCTCATTCTTTTCCTTCATGATGCGATAATATAGGTGCAAGGCGGATGGATCCATGACTCAGACTCGCATCATTGAAAAGATGGGAGTGAACAATGTAAGTATCCTATTTCAAGTCTTGAATAAAAGGTGCTCAAATATGATGTATTGCTTACACCAAAAAACTCGAATCCATGTTCTAGAACACGTTCCGGCGTTTCATGAATCCCAAAACATACAAGGATCAATGGTCTGCGACGCAGAATGGAACATATTGGGCAGCCGCTAGGATGCTGACTGAGGTGAAGTACAATCAGGATAAGGCCAAGAAGAGCGGAGCAAAGAGAAAGGCAACAAGTGGTACCAGTGACTCCGCAAAGAAGGCCAATACTGGTGGTCTCTCAAACAGCAGTACCGATACTGCCTCTTCCAAAATGTCCAAAAACGAAGCCCTGGCATTCTTCGATCGCATCAACGCCGTGGAAGAAGTGCCCGAAGATCAAGTCTACGACACCTGTCCTCAACTCGTCGCTAAAATCAAATCATTCGTCCAACGCCCGGGCATGACCAAGGCCAATCTTTTACGGGCGATGGGAAATATCAACAGCAACTCGCTCAATCGCTTCCTGACGGGAAAGGGGCAAGACCAGTGTAGCAATGTCACGTACAAGGCGGGATACGTCTTCTTTGAAAAGCTGAGGATATTGGAAGGGGGTAAGAAGACCAATGCTCGGGTGAAGAACGAATGCGAGCATCCCGAGGGGCTTTCTCTCCAGAGGGCAAGTAGGGGCCGATACATATATTGTGTGCCTGGTGGTTTTTGAATGTGATCATCGTGTGAGTAACGTTCCGGCTCAGTACATTATGTGTTTGCTATAGCGGCATATTTTGCTACTGTGGATTTCGCAGTGGAGGCTTTTAGGTATTGAGGTAGTTCCAAATGATGACATAGATGGCATGGACAGATGTATGTATGTGTGTTGCAATGAGCCTTTGCTGGTGAAGCTCAATCATAAACATGAGGCTGTGAAATATTTGGAAGAATGCTGCCGTGTGCATTTGGAATTGCAGATTGAGCACATACAAGCATCCTTGCCCTGTCTTTGCCTCGGAAGGGGCTCCTTTGTGCTTCCGGTGAGATGACACAACAATCACTGCAATGGTAACCATGGCGAAGTATATGTGCACCAGGATAATTGCGTGTCAAGCAACAGGCAACAGCAGTTGGCTTTTCAGAGTGCTCAAATGCATCACTGTAACTATTCTAAACAATCATGATGGTTTCGAGGGAGTATTATCATAGAGATACTAATGACCGAGGCAAACTTCAATCATCTCTTTCTAGCAGATCAGAACAGTTCCTCAACGTCTTAAGTGATTGCTCACTTTTTGGCAAAGAATTGAAAGCCATGTCTCATCACTTTTTATGATTATGTAGCTGATCATTAAAATGTTGTTCCTGTTCTTAAAGCGACATGGAACCTTTGGATTTTATTATTTGGCAGAATCTTATTTCCTTTCGGTTATTAGTTATATACCTATTGAACGCCCTTCTGTCTTAGTCGCCAAGGAAGAGCCTGACAAGACTTGAGGCTTGTAGATAAAAATACTGATGCAAAGAGAAACATGACACGGCCGCTATGGTATGGGCACGGCAAGGCTTTTACAATGGCAATAGAAAAGTGAAGAATCACCCCAAATACAATATTGAGCAAACGAAATAGCATTTACATTTATTGAACAAGATGGGAGATGAACTAGCTCTTCATATCAAAACATGAATGCACCTTCAACAAATCACGCAGATATTGTTCCTTCTTGGCGCTATCCTTCCCAAGATTATCCCATTCCCAATATGGCACAGATACAATCTTGATCCCTTCAATGTTAGTAACTTGTCGATGTTTGAGAATTGCACTGCCTGTTGGTTTTCTCCCAATGAAATGAAATGGGCCATCCACCTCAATTCCAATGTTCTTTCCATTCATCTTCACTAGTGCATCAAGGCGATAACCTCTTTTGGTGAGTGCTTCTTCCACTGGATCAAGACCGATAGATCGCAATTGCAAAACAACATCATTTTGTAAGGCTGAGGGACTGGGATCCCGCGAAACAAATGCTTCATAGCATTCTTTCTGCAGTGATTGATCCAATCTACTGTTAGACTTCAGTTCCTCTTGCCAAAGGTTCCACTGGTGAAGTTGGCGTTTCCCTTCCAGAGTAAATTCATTCTTCTTTTCAAGACAAGTAATTACAAAATGATCATCAAAAAGTGATGGTGCAGCCACGTTTGCAACAGCATATGTCCAGCCAATATTTGCCAAAGCTTGCTCGTTGAATTTATCAACCAACGCTGCTACTGCTGGTGCCATTGATAAGAACAGCTGTTGGTCTATTTGTCCATTTGTTGCATACGACCATAGTAAATTGGCAATGCCCTGAGATGAGAATTCATTTTGCCTTTTCATTGCAGATTTTGCAACTTTTTGAAACAGCTTGGGATTTGGCTCTTTTGCAGTTGCATATGCCCATACAATATTGGAAAGTTCCTGCGGCTTGAATGCTCTCAAGTTGTCAAGTGCGATTGTATGATCCGCCACTTTCTTGAAGAGCTTGGGATTTGGCTGTTTTGCAGTTGCATAGGACCATACAATGTTGGAACAATTTTGTCCATTGAACGCTCTCAAGTTGTCAAGTGCAATGATGTGATTCGCTATTTTCTTGAAGAGCTTAGGGTTTGACTCATTGGCGGTTGCATAGGCCCAAGTTATGTTGGAAAGATGCTGAGCTTTGAAAGCTCCCAAGTCGTCAAGTGCAATAATATGATCTGCTACTTTCTTGAAGAGCTTGGGATGTGACTCATCAGCAGTTGCATAGGACCATATAATATTTGAAAGGGCCTGGGGAGCAAATTCTTCCAGATTTTCATTAGCAATGATAAAATCTCCAGCTTCCTTGAAAAGATTGTGATTTGGTGAAGCCGCATTTGCACATGCCCAAAGCACGTTTGATATACCCTGAGGGATGAAGTTTTCCAAGTTGGAGATGGCTTCTAATGCAAGCGCATCGAAGAAAGTACTTCCGTCATCAAATTTGAGGACATGCTCTGCAAGACCAAATGCATAAATCAGATTTGACAGATGCCGGGCATCAAAGTCGTGGAGGATGGGCATAGCAGCAGCTGCCAGTTCATTGAAAATGAATTCTTTGCTTGCTCCGTTTTTACCAACAAAAATTCCATGCAGAATTTGACGAGCATTACCCCTTATAAAAACGCTCCTTCCTTGACCACCTAAAAGCTTCACAATTTTTGCAATGCCTAGGGTTGTTTGTGCTAGATCCCTACAGCTAAATTCTCTGATATTCTCTAGAGTGTGAATCAATATGATTTCAAGCTGGTGAGCTGATTTCTCCAGCAGTTCGTCATTTGCACGTCTCTCATTCAGCAATTTTGCTGTTAGTGTCCAAAAAGCTGACATATCCCTGGTCCCCAGAGCTTCCAGACGATCATTTGCCATCTGAGTTATTTCTCCAACTGTTCGACAATTCCTCATATCTGGACCTCTAGCTCTGTGATGGCGATTTTGAGCAAAGCCTCTCGATTGTATCAGGTGCAAATCAGGTGATGTGATGTTTGCCTGATGCTGACATAAGGAAATTGGAACAATGGCACTATGAACCCCGGTACCGCCAAAAGAATTCTTGCTCATCCAAAAGCACCCCTGAAACGCCCTGGCGGAAAGACCTCGCCTTGCGGCTATCGGCTCTGCGGCAGTGGCGGGGCCAATGATGGCCGGCAACACAGGTCCGCTATCCATCACCATTGACGAAAAACGGCCGAGACGCGCAGCAGCAGCAGCAGCAGCAGGAGGAGTTCTCAGCAATCGGGATGGAAAGCGATGGCATTGACGTAATTGCGACATTCTTGTTATGATGAGAGCCGAGAGCCGAATGATGTCATCATTTATTTTGCCCTTGGCTTTGATAGTCGTCGGTCTGAAAATTCGTGAACAAATCCAAAATCAGCGCAAAGTTCCGAGTCCCCGTTTCAACAAGCACCATCAACGTAGGACTTAATACAAGTTCATTTGAAATTACGTGAATCTGCGTTCTATAGTGAACGATTTCGCTTATTGTACAACAAAAAGCAGGTTCATGCATCGCATCCTCCGACAACCAACTTATCGTACCATGGCGAACTATCATCACCTCCTCCTGCTCTCGGCAGCAGTCCTACTAGCGCCTACAAGTACAAAGGTCAGCGCCTTTTCCACACCATCAACTATTCAGCGCGCGCTGCCATCGCTTGCCACAGTTGAAAGTACGAGGTGGTCTTTGTTTGGTGCCGTCGGCGCTGATGGTGAATCCGCACCGACACCGACCAACGTCGAGCTGAAAGCAGATTTGTTAAAGCGCATCGACACGCTGGTAAGTCATCTTCTTGCTACGTGATTAATGTATTTAATACAGGGATTTTATTTACGTTTGTGTTTGCGTGAAAATAATGTTGCATGGATATTGCTACTGCACACATCATAATACCAATCATGATATTGATCATATTGATACGACACAACAATAATAACAATATCACAGCGCACCATCAAAGAGCGTGACGGCGACATCCACATCGACTTCGGCGTCAAAGGAGGAGAAATCGACAAAAAGTCCCGCGCTCCACAAAAAGTCAACTACTACTCCATCTCCGACGATGCCGGCAAGGCCGCCGATGCCATTCTCGAAACCGCAGACGAATTATCAAACGTCAATCCCACCGAGGAGGCTACGAAATATTTGGGTGACAAGGAGAATGGAGATAAATCACCCTTGAACGGAGAGTGGAAGTTATTGTTTACTACTGCGGCAGATGCGACCTTTAGTAAGAATTCCACGCGAGGTGATGCCAAAGTGAAGAATGTCGTTGATGCCAAACGCGGACGCGTCACGAATGTCGTTACTTTCGCTTTGGGGGCGAACGGGACGGAACCGACGCTCAAACAATTGAATGTGGTCATCGCCGCCATACCCGCGGGCAAATCACGGGTAGAACTCCGCTTTCGATACGCGCGGGTAGTATTATCCAAATTCTTCGGGTGGAAGAAACAATGGAACCTGTACATTCCCGTTCCGGCCCCTTTTATCACGAGGTTGATCGTGTTTTTTTCGAGGATAGTCAAGTTTTGGAAGAGGGATGCGGAGAAGAAAGTGCCGCCGAAAGCGTATTTCGATGTGTTGTATTTGGATGAGGACTTGCGGATACATAAGACGGGGGAGGATAATTTGTTCGTTCAGGCGAAGGATAGTTGGGAGGGGGCTAGACCGTTTTTGGCTTGATAGTCTGTATTTCGAGGAGGACTTGATAGATGGACAGATGTATGTAGAAGTATGTATGTATGTATGTATGTTGCCATTAGCTTTTGCTGGTGAAGTTCAATCATAAATAATGCGGGCACGTGAGATATTTGGAGGAATGCTGCCATACATGTGCAATTGGAATTGCAGGTTGAGCACATACATACAAGCATCCTTGTGCTTTCATTACCTTGGATAGGGCTCCTCCGCGCTTCCTGTATTATGACACAACAATCAATGTCATTGTAACCATGGCGAAGTATACGTGCACCAGGATAATTGCATATCACTTAGGAAAGCAACAGCAATTGGCTTTTCAGAGTGCTAAAATGACTCACCATTATAACCAATCTAAACAGTCGTGATTGTGGCGAGGGGTGTATTATCATGCAGATACTCATGACCCTGGCAAAGTTCGACCATCTCTCTTTAGCAAATCACAACTGTTCGTCAACATCTTGAGTGATTGTTCACTTGTGGGCAAAGACTTTAAAGTCGTGTCTCATCTCTCAGTATGATTGTATAGCCAATTGTTGAAACATTGTTGCCGTTCTTGAAGCGTAATTTTTGTCAATGAAGTGATCTGGTGTCAATCTTTCCATGTCACAGGAGATGAATGTTCGATTGTTGGCCTTGTAGAACCCGGTATATTGCACCTACGGTGATGCCCATACCAATAGCCAAACAAATTGGACTAGATAGTTTAGGCAAATGAGCGGTCAAGTAACAGTTATAGATTTGTCTTGGACCACAAGAAGGCAAATATTGGAGAACCTTGGACACCCGAGGATAACACTCCTAGAGACCCAATGAAAGTAAGTATCGCTCCCTAACGACTCATGTCTTGCAGCCAGAGTGATTGAGTTATTGCAGATGAGTTTATTTGTGTGTAGAATGGAATTGGCAAGGAGTGAGCAACTTTTGCTTGGGGAGTTAACTACAACTACTCACTACCTGACGAGTTCAATTAATGATTGAATCGTGACTAAATCGGTAATTGAAAAGTGTTACCTTGGGCTCACTTTCATACACGAACATGGTGACCGTGGAGTAGCTCATCTTTGTTTGCCCATTCCCAGCAGTTCCTCTACATACGATTCAAAAGTATTTCCTCGTGATCTCTTTTTCCGTGGTTGCTTGTCAAAATTACAAAGGAATTGTTCCGTCAATTCAGAATCGCCCATTGCCATGCGCATAGCTCCAATCAATCTCGCCTTGTCCACCGTGGCGTACCTGCTCTCTTCTTTCTTCTTCCACTTTGTCAGCTCAAAGAACTGGCTAGCATTATTGTAGATTGTAGTCAGGATATACATTCTTTCATGCGGATTTTGCACGACGGTGCCCGCGAGCCCAGCTATATCAACATATATATGAGTGATATCTTCATCTACACGGCCACCACTGAAATTATCAGCACATATTTCATTTTGCCGAGACAATTGGTCCATAACTAACCTGCAAATCCTTACCACATGGCCATTGTCTCTTGGTAAAGTCACCTCTGTGCACCCTTGCAAGATTTCTTTGTACAGTTGATGACGAACAGACTTGCTCTCAGGAGTGAAATTACTCTGTGAGACGTGTTTACGCGAATAGAATTCGAAGTCCCGTAACATCCGTTCAACGTGATGAAATTTAGCAGAAAAGTAACAGGGAGTTGATGCATCAGAATCCATCACAGAATCAATTGAATGCAACTGTGATAGGATTTCAGCGAAGCTTTCTCCAATTATACGAAGCATGTGCTCTGAATGCTCATATGATTCATCTTTATCAATGGTGGTGTCAAAAAGGCGAGCAAGATTTACCATTTCATTGACACCTTGGGATGTGTCAAGCGCCAGAGAATTCGAAGGATGAAGAAGTGCAAAGCGTGAGGCACAACCCCAACTTTCTATTGTATGGGCGAGCATTGAAACGATAGCTTGAGTTTCCTGTGGAGAGTCCAACCTTATACCCTTTGGAAATAGCTTATGAAGGTACTGCGAGCAATTTCGAGCCGCAGCAAAAGCCATTTCCACTTCCTTGCCACTGCCAAATGAGCTTTGGCTCAAGTTCTGGTCAGGAGTTGCCTGGTTTTCCTCTATCAATTTGTCCTTTAATCCAACTTGGACATTCCTCCATGCAATAAATTGAGCAGAGAGTGTGCTAAAATCTGGCTTCAAATTTGGTGTTGATGCGCTGACTGTAGTGAGCTGATTGTTCCACTCTTTCACTCGATCAGGACTACGTTCGAATTGACACATGGCCCAAGCAGCAATTATCGGATGAAATGTGTTCAGGCGGAGTGCTGCGCTTGACGAAACAGCCCTATCAAAAATGAAGAGAAATATTTGAGTACATGCAGGAGGATGGAGAGCGTGTTCTCACAAATTCAAACGTACCTTTTTGCCCATTCTTCAGCAATCAATAAACCATCTTTCGTTCCTGTTTTGATCCATGCTTGGATGATGGCTTCATACATTTCTACGTTAGGATCCACACCGCATTCTTCTGTATGAAGTAGCCATCTTGCCATGTCTGTGGCCTCTGTATTAGAAGTCTCACCTGTACTCTTGAAACCTCCAATATACTCACTGCCATACTGAAGCCATGATTTTGAATATGAATTCTTGACAATGGGTTTGGAATGCTTGGGCATTGATGTCAGCGCCGCATTGTAGAACGTGGCATCTGGAGTAAATTCCTCACCACAAACTGAATTAGAGATTTGTTGTATCTTGCCAAGCCATGCCTTTGCTTGTTCGAAACTGAACCGGCCTTCTATCTTTGAGTTCACAAAAAGCAAGGTTTTGAGTGTTTCAGTGTCTGGACGTACAAAAGACCCATCAATGTTACCCATCGATGCACCTTCTAAAAGGGAATAGATAGAATTGACGCCATTGCTGCCCTCGGCCCCATCCACCAGGGCCCACAAAGCCATGGCAGCATTGTAAGTGCCAACATTCGGGCGAGGGAGCTCAATGCCACTGAACTGTTCACTATTCGCCATACTCTTGAGAAGTTCTTCAGCTGTTTTTGCGCTATTAGTTGGATCCAAGCGGCTGAGGCAGTGTATGTAGGCGTTGAATGTATCAGCATTTAGGAAAGATAGATCATTTTCACCACCGGAGGACAGCTTTATTATCCTTTCCAGAATACTTTTGGCTTTCTCTTCAACATCAATGTGGTTTTCTTCCTCCCCCAAATCAAGCTCACGATTGGCATTACTCAGAGATACCAGTATATTGCTGCATAGTTTTGCTAGTGCAGACACATCTCCTTGATTTTGTGGTTCCTTGTTGACATGATCATACCAGTCAAGAATACTTCCTACCTTTGCACTTGAGGATTGAGAAATATTTTCATACATGTGTGTAGATTTGATAATAGGCCATGGAGTCGAAGATCCAGCAGAAGAATCAATACCAGCTGTATCAGTCCATAAATCCACAATTCTTCCTAACGTTGATAATTGATGATGAACTTGTACTGGATCTTCATCAAATGAAAACGTTGGCGCTGGAAGGTCAACGTTGCTGGGCTCAACTTCGTCAATTTCTTTGGTCAAATGACTACCTCCATCAGTATGGAGGAGGTCTCTCTGATCATTCTCTTCGTGCACAACGGCCTTGTGATGTCTATTGATAGCAGAGAGACTTCTCTGAGATAGGAGTGCATCGTAGTCAACTTGCTGGGACGCACCCTCTTCCACAGTGAGGTATGGATCCTCGAGGCACAACCGAATATCTACATTTCCTTCCCTGGCAAAGTAACAGTCAATTGCTCGAGCTGCAGCAGCATGCTCTGCAAGTTTGGCTTCAGTATAATATACTTTTCCATCTATTATTTTGACGTCAGCTGCATGGAGGGGTGTTTTGAGGCTTGAACCAGAACGTCGTTTCACATCAATTTCTGTCCCAAGTCCAGATAAAAAAGTCTCCTTTGTTGTTGGATCTGTGAATGAAGCTGTAAAAATGGGAGTGCCTTCATAATCCTTAACCTCGACGTCGAAATAAGAAGAAGAGAAGCGTAGATGGCCAAAGGAAATTAACAGGATATTTTTTGGTGCATGAAGTAGATGTGGCTTGGATACTGCCATAGAAGACAGGATAGATGATGTCTTCTCGGGATGTGACTTTTTTGCTGCGAGCAGTTGCCCCTTGGAAGCTTTTTGTTCTAGGAGAGCATCGTAATATATTCTCTGGGATGAGCCATTTTCTATTGTGCCATAGGGCTCCTCCAGGCACAACCGAAGACTACTCTTGTCGTCACTTTCTTCCCGAAAATTATAGCAGTCAATTGCTCGAGCGGCAGCAGCATGTTCCGCGTGTCTAGCTTCGTCATAATATACCTTTCCATCAAAAACTTTCGCTCCGGCCAGATGAAGAGGCGTTCCGGGGCGAGCGCTGGGATGACTTACAACATCGATTTCTAACCCAATCCCAGATGGAAATTGCTCCTTCGTTAATGGATCTGTGAATGTTGCAGTGTAAATGGCTTTGCCTTCATGCCCTTTCCTGTGGACTTCGAAAGAGCCTACCAGTCCTTGACCATATGCGGCGCTGAAGCAATTGTGCAAGAAAATCTTCGGCACGTGAAGCATATGGGGCGTGCGTTTCGCACGCGATGCAACAATGGTATTTATATCGCGAGGGTCGTGTTCAGATGATGATGTGTCTTCGGCTGTATTAAGCAGTAGATTTTGTCTGGGTTTCATCACCTTTCCTCCCTTGTTAGTAGAAAAGTTATTGTTTTGTAGTCGTCGAATCATCATTGGCATTGTCGTTGGCATTGGGCTTCCCAAAGTGGAGCGGGGTACATATGCAGCGTTGGCTGCTCCTGAGCCTGAGCCAACCATTCGGCTCTTCGCGTAGGGCCTGGCTCGCAGACATGCTGCATGTCTCCATCGATGATGATTGGCACGCACATGGCACTGGGCTCGCCGGAGCGTTGAAGAGATAAACATACTATGCATGTATTGCTAGATGTTGCTATTGGGTTCGTTGATCGCTTCGAAAATTCAATCCTGGCGCACCAACTTTTAACTTTTCATCCCGTCGGTCAGCGCCGTCAATTTTCAAGCTATGGTAGCCGGCAGCAGCGCAGGATGGATTAACGTGCTTTTATGGCCCACGTGGGTGGAATATGCAACAAGGATAGTAGGGGGGGTGGTTTGATTGGATCGTTCGTGCTCGCTCGGGCGTTCGGGCCGTCCTCGCAGAGCAACAGCAACAGCACTAACAGCTACACACCACGAACACACCAAATCCAAATCCTAATCTAAATCCAAATCCAAATCCAAATACAGATGGATAAAATGCTGAGCCTAAGGTGCCTATTGAAGGGCTCCGAAAGACCCTTACAAAATATCCCGTTACAAAATATCCCGCCTCAAATTGTGTCAAAAGCAGGTCAAAAGCCATGTAGATAAAGAAATCCAGTGGGTTGATGCAGAATATCCCGCCTCATACCCCGACGGGATATCCCGCTGGGGTAGGCTTTTCTCTGCGGAACAAAATATCCCGCCCTTCATTTTCGTTCTTGATTGAGCCTCTTTTAGCAAAATTGCCAACACACATCACCTCACCAGGGGATCGTTGGGGACAGAGATCATCCTTAGCGCATCAGCAAGGTAGTCATTACTGTGGGGCTAGTCAAACGATACCTCGGAGCAGTTAAAAGGGGAGTGGGGATAGATACTCCTTCCGCCAATGCAATAGCACAGACATAAAAACAACAACAATGAGCAATGTCAGTCTCTTGGGGAGGCAGGAAAATGAGGGCGGCAGTGGCAACAAACAACACGCCCTCAGCGACGGAAACAGTGGGGATGACAACAATTCGAATTTTGGCGAAAGCTACGACATGGTGGATGGGGAGAATGTTCCTCCCCTCGATCTGGGAGATTTATTCGGACATGCGGTGGCCCAAGCGGCACCAACTCCAAAGGTAGCCCACAGAGGTGACAGCGAAAACAACAATAGTGGATGTATGACGTCCACGGCGGTAAGTGCGGGAGTAGTACCAAACACGCCAACGAATAATGGGCAACAGGCGCAGGGAATGGGAGCCAATGGCCTCACATAGGGCGGCTTGTTAGGGGGAGCAGGGGTTGCCGTCCCACTGGTAGCGTTGCTCCCACAGCCTCTAGCAGTCCAACCTAAGTGGTCGGGGCTCGGGGCCGCCATCAAGGGTATGGAAGAGCGGGTAACTACGCTTGAATTCGCAGTAAAGGAACTCCTCTTACAACAAGAGGCGAAGGGGGACGTTGTTGACATCAATGCCTTTAAGGCACAATCAACAGAGGCTGGTAGCCTATGTACATTTGTAGCCATGTTGAAGAGGAAACCTAATTTGGAAGTTTTCCACTCTATTGTCAAGTACAATGGCA
>JALLOZ010003513.1:0-11368 GCA_036939875.1 Thalassiosira pacifica
TAACATGAAAAAATATGATATTTTGGGATTTTTTTGAAATAAAGGGACATAGGAGAATCTTTGATGTGTGGCGGTGGCGATGGATGTGGCGTTGGTTACAATGGAACCAATGGAGCCAGCGATGGAACCAATGGAGGCAATGATGGATGTGGCGGTGGCGGTGGCGATGGATGTGGCGGTGGTGATGAAGGCGATAGATGTGGCGGTGGTGATGGATGTGGCGGTGGCGATGGATGTGGCAGTGACGATGGATGTGGCGATGGATGTGGTGGTGGCCATGGCGGCAATGAAGGGGATCGAGGCAGCAATGGAACTAATGGAGGCGGCGATGGATGTGGTGATTTCCATGGTGGCAATGGAACCAATCAAGGCAGGGATGGAACCGATGGAGGTTGCGATGAAGGGGATGGAGGTGGCAAGGAAGGCGGCGATGAAGAGGATGGAGGCGGCGATGAAGGCGGCGATGAAGGGGATGGAGGCTGCGATGAAGGGGATGGAGGTGGCGATGAAGGGGATGGAGGCTGCGATGAAGGCGGCGATGAAGGGGATGGAGGCAGCGATGAAGGGGATGCAGGGGATGGAACCGATGGAGGCTGCAATGAAAGGGATGGAGGCTGCGATGAAGGGGATGGAGGCTATGGCCGCAACGGAAATAATGGAGGCAGTGATGTAGGGGATGGAACCGATGGAGGCGGTGATGAAGGGGATTGAGGCTGCGATGAAGGGGATAGAGGCTATGTTGGCGACAGAACTAATGGAGGCGGTGATGAAGGGGATGGAATCGATGGAGGCGGCGATGAAGGGGATGGAGGCTGCGATGAAGGGGATGCAGGCTACGGCGGCGAAGGAAATAATGGAGGCAATGATGCAGGGGATGGAGGCTGCGATAAAGGCTGCAATGAAGGGGATGGAGGCTATGGCGGTGAAGGAAGTAATGGAGGCGATGATACAGGGGATGATGAAGAGGATGGAGGCTGTGATGAAGGCTGCGATAAAGGGGATGGAGGCTATGGCGGTGAAGGAAGTAATGGAGGCGATGATGAAGGGGATGGAGGCTGCGATGAAGGGGATGAATGCCATGACGGTGATGGAACTAATGAAGGGGATGAAGGCGGTGATGGAACCAATGGATGCTGCAATGATACCGATGGAGGCGGCGATGAAGGGGCTGGAGGCGGTGATGAAGGGGATGGAGGAGGTGATGAAGGGGATGGAGGCTATGGTGGTAATGGAACTACTGGAGTTGGTGATGCAGGGGATGGAATTGATGGAGGCGGCAATGCAGGGGATGGAGGCGGCAATGCAGCCAATGGAGGCTGCAATGAAGGGGATGGAGGCTGCAATGAAGGGGATGGAGGCTACCATGGCGGTGATGGAACCAATGACGGCGTCAATGGAAGTAATGGAGGCAATGATGCAGGGGATGTAGGTGGTGATGGATGTGGTGGTGGCCATGGCGGTGATGGAACCGATGGATGCGGTGATGAAATCAATGGAGGCGGGGATGGAACTAATGGTGGTGGCGATGGATGCGGTGGTGGCCGTGGCTGCGATGGAGGGGATGGAGGCATCAATAGAACCAATCGAGGTGGTGATGAAGGGGGTGTAGGTGGCGATGGATGTGGTGGTGGCAATGGATGGGATGGAGGTGATGAATTTGATGGACTTTGTGGTGGAGGAGATAGATGTTGTGACAGAACCAATGGAACCAATGGAGCCCGCGATGAAGGGTATGGAGGTGGAGATGTAACCAATAGAGGTGGAGATGTAACCGATAGAGGTGGTGATCGAACCGCTGGAGGTGGTGATGGATGCGGCTATGAATGTAGCGACGGAGGCAATGGACGTGGTGATGGCAATGAAGCCAATGTATTTGGCATTGGATCCGATGGATCTGATGGATTCGGTAATGGTGCCAATGGATTCGGCATTGGAGCCGATGGATGCGGCAATAGATGTGATGGATGCGGTGATGGCTGCAGCAATAGATGCGATGGTTGTGGTGACGGAGGAAATGGAGATGGCTGTGACGGCGATAAATGTTGAGGCCATCGTGATGGAGGGAATGTCGGTGGTAGCCAAGGTTGCCGTAATTGGGATAAATGTCATTGCAATGAATGCGATGGGGAGGATGGATGCCGGGGCCAATGCCATGGGGATAAATGTCATGGCAATAGAGGGTGCTATGGGGAAGGACATCAAGGGCAATGTGGAGGGGATGTATGCCGGGACCAATGCCATGGGGATGAAGGCTGTGGTGATGATGATGGAGCCATGGCCATGGGACAATGAGACGGAGCAATGGACATGGGACAAGGATATATATCCATGATCACGGGAATCAAAGATGGTAGTGACATGGCCATGGGATTAGGTCTACGCGACGAATGTTTGATGGCAGTAGATGGGGCAAGTCATACAATAGAGGTCAGTATTTTCTTTTCAATATTGATTGACAAACACAAAAAAAAATACTCACCTATCCTTTTTTTGCCCATTCTGTATGTGAAGAATAATAAATCAAATCTTATCTCACCAAAAATCAACAAATCATCAAGAAGACCACAAAGATGGACTCATACTCCATATGATGCCAGAATAGCAGAAGATCTCATAATTATGGCAATGAGGTCCTCATCTGATGTCATTGTTGCATTTATAAATGCTCAAGCAATCAATCCACTCAAGCGTTCTGTTGATTATACATATCCCCAACCTATCCGTGGGGTTGGCAAATGTGGATTACGGGCCCTTTTTAGTCTGTTGGGCGAGATGACATTCAATCAGATAACGACATCACATGAATGGATGAGAAGTGAAAAAATTGACAATTCCAAACTCAAGCAACTCTTCCATAACCATCATCCACATTCAACGTTTGGATCTGATATCATATATCTCAGGAATCATCATTGGGTCTCCCTTTCCACTGAGTACTACACAGATGATGCACACCGATGGAAAGTACTTGATCATGGAAAAGCTTTGGAAATTCTCAGATCAATGGAAGGAGATCATCATTCAATCAAGGATCAAGATTTACAACTGATTGCTACAGATAAGTCCAAGATACTGTCAACTTCAACGAGAAATACTAATCAACAATGCACTAGCTGCATACATCATGACATACCCTGCATTGTCTCTTCAAGACCTGGATGTTTGAAGCCAACCAAGTGTGACGGATGCACCGACAAGAATCTATCATGTCATTTCGCGCCGCCATTGTCAAAGGACATACCACTTAGGCTATCAAAGTCTTGCATCCATTGTCAATTGGCACATCAGACATGTGTAATGTCTGACTCGGTACCTGGGTGCATTCGTTGTGAGAAGCACAATCACCTGATATGCTACTTTGCTCCATCTTCCCAAGGTCGCCGTTTTGATATAAAAAGATCCATGAAGGATCTCACAGAAATGGCCAACGAAGAACCAATATTGAAGAGAAAAAAGTAAGTGCATGTTTTGTCGTTTATAAAGAGGCTGCCAACAGAAACATCATGTTGTATCAACTGTTTGATTGTATATTCCAGGTGGGCAGAAACGATCCCGCTATACTGCGACCACGACAATCAGTTGATTCACATGTTCATCAAACATATGAAATGTTATCCACCAATGCAAATCACCTCAATACATCTCTTTTTTTTGCCTTCAAACATAAATATATCAGGTATATTCGGCCAAATGAAGTGACTGGTCACAAAGTTTCTATGTAAGTCATCCATTTACAGAAATAGAGATTCATATTCAATCAAATATTACATGAGTGTCAACTCTATGATTGTATATTCCAGGTGGGCAGAAACGAACCCGCTATACTGCGACCACGACATAGAGTTGACATTCATTTTCATCCCATTTCACTTCATTATTTCCATCTTTACTATTAGAATACTAACATTTATTTTTGTTTTCATTTGTCAGAGGCCAGTGTGAACACATATCACCACACGAATCAAAATCTTCATCAAACGGACCTCCTGTCATGAACAAGTCCAATGCCGAGAATTCGCAAGTGCCATCTTCCAGAGTGAACCTATGTGTTTTCTGCTCCCCCCAAAGCATGGAGTCAAGGAATCAAGGTGCTATCAACTTGAAAACTCCAATAGACTTGAATGTGTCTTATGTACAATGCAAGGCATGTCTCAATCATGTATGCTCAGATTGCATAGTTACCATGCACAATTATATGGTGAAAGCAATTCCGAAATCATTCCGAGAAGCTGATTGTAGCTACATATCCCTCACCTTGATGAGAGACATTGTCAAAGAACAAAAGGGAAAGTTTATTAACATGGGTCCATGTTGCACATTTATCAGTACCATCCCACAAGATGTCAAACACACCATCACCAAGCCCCCGCGACCACCTGTATGGAGAAAAGAACGTAAACAAGATGAAGACTTCACCTTTGAAACGAAATCCGATGCTCAAACATCATGGAGACGATCCAAAAATCGAATCAAGGTCAAGGAAAGCTCGGTAGAATATCTCCATGATTATCATGGAGATTCCCTCCGTACGGCACCAATGAGCATCGTACGTCCGCATGAGATACTTCATAACATCAACAAGAAGAAGCAAAAGAATCGTAAGGGTAAACGCAAACAAAAAATTTCACACAATCCGTTTGAAGGAGCATTGATGCTCCCAATGTTTCTCTGTAGTATTCAAGCTGATGCCAGTGAGAATTATTGGACATTCGATCACATGGCTCTTGCTGAATCTTCCCCTGAAACTGGAGATGGCACACCTGGGGTCATTCATGGTCTAGCAAGTCATCATTGTACACGTGCCGCCTACAAATACGTTATCGATAACAATATTACACCCCTACGCATTGATGGGACTACAGAGATCATTACACTTGAGGATGTGTCTTCGCCTGAATGTTCCACCAAAACAAGAAGCCAGCGTGTGCAGATCATAACACTTGCTCAAAAACTTACCGTGAAGGAATGTTCGAAGTACATGAGACAGTCTGAATTTTCAGTTGATTTCATCCTCAAGCATCGGCTGTTTGGCAATGATTGTATTGCATCAGGTGTGGTTGCCACCATACTTTTAGGCGAGTTTGGCTTGGAAGATCAATCATATCACCCCAAGATGTTATTACTACGTCTCAGTGGCACGTTGTCGAATACAAGACATTCCCGTGATGAGAAAGAATCCATGGCCAAGAGTATCTATGAAGCACTGCGCCCAATTGCCGGGAAGAGAGGATATGAAATGAGACGGTTTGGTGGGTCATCAGGCCAACCTTCTCCAGTTTCAGATAGAAATCTATTGAGGGTTTTATCTGAACATGATGGTGCAATACCTCGAAAGGTGTGGGGGACTCTGATTGTTCGCGGCATTGACAGGTACTATGTTGTATATCACAAGTGTTGTCCAAAAGATTACAAGAATCGTTTCACTCATGTGGAATACAGCCCGCCAAGAGATGGAGGTCAATTTGACATGCCTGAGATCTGTTTATCAAGATATCCAATTTTAGGAGAAATGACATATCTCAAAATGCAAAGTGTAAACATTTTGTCTGCTTTGAATGAATTGAGAGTAAAACATGGTCAACTCCCAGTAGCCATCGGACCCATCAACCAAGAAATGAAGAAAATTGACATTGCAAGAAAATCATATCAAGAGTCTTCAGAAGGTATGAATATGCACAACTTCATAGTGGCATTCAACAAGTTGAATAGGTTCTCAATGGTTGCGTATCCAGTTGGTATGCATAATGATCATTTTCGTAATGGAGAGTCTCTTGAAAATAAGATCCTGTTCACTATTCCACTTCCAAAATGCCGTTCACTAGGTCGTGGAGGTAGCATTGTGGGCAATCGTTATGTTTATGCACTATTGGATTGGTAGTTTGAGTAATATAAATATCTCTCTCAAATTGTAAGTACCATTGATTTTTTAACATTATATTTTTGGGATTGTTCAAATTAAATTTCTGCCTCATTCATCTCATCATCACTTTGATCAATTACTCCTTCGAAATAATTCTCATCATCTAATGTTGTGCCTTCCATCTCATATTCACCATCACAACCATCTTCCTCGCCACTGTCTACCTCTCCATTTGGTTGTATATCAACATCAATTTGTCGGTCAAAATATTGTGCCCAATTTCTTTTAGGAAGTGAAGTGAAAAATTGATTTGGTACTCCACCATAATCTTGGAATGCCATCATGGGAAGCACTATGGATGAAACTGGAACAACTTCGTAATTTTTCTCGAAGTCATTACTCAACAAGAAGGACGATATAAACTTCTTTGTATGCATCTCCCATGGTAGCTCTTTGGTAGCCGTTCTGATAACTGCATGAACATCTGTGTCATCCGAAAACTGAATGAATCCCAAAATCAACGAAGGATAATATTTCTGTCTGACATCACTATTAGATCCTTCTTCGGCAAACTCAACGTATGCCCAATCATACCAAGGAGATCCGCCAAACCATGGATGAGCATGAAATGTGCAAGGTAATTTGTCACATTTGGTTCTCAATTCAGTGTATCCGGTAATGGTTGTTGAGGTAAGATTTTTCTTCTTTGTTTCTCGATAAATGACCCTTAAAAGATCAGGATGAAGTTGGTACATGCCCTCTTTTTTCTTTTTCTTATTCTCACTTTTCCATTTAATTTCACACTCCCCACTTACTCCATCTTCATTCACTGCCGAAATTTTTAGCTGATATGCTCCTATGAATGCATTTGTCTCTTCATCATGTGCAACATTAGATTCATCTCCTGTTTGTGAGTTTTCTCCTACTAATTCAAATGAATCATTTTTCGTATTTAATGCTTCCTTTGCTATTTCAAAAATCATGCTCTCATAAACTCTGTTTGATACTTGTTTTGCAAATTCTGACACTCGTCGTTGTGTGTTATCTCCTGGTGCCTTCACAAAGTACCGGTGATGAGATTCACCAGGCCCTCCAAAAAAATTCAAGGCACTCCCAAATAATCTCATATATGTCAACATTTTTGTCATCCCATGGAATTTTGGTATTCTATGACCATTTCCAGTTGCTCTTGGAAATATCTTCTTCAGCATTCGTAAGATTTTTGCTACCAATTTTTGAGCTGCACGAACTTTTTCTTTCTTATTCTCACTGTGCATCCACTCTTCCATTGCCAGGTATAACATGATGAATGTGCAAAATCTGGTTTGTGTAATTCCAAGAATGGCCCACGAACCTGACAAAGCTTGTATGCCTTCTTCCGTGTGTGCAATACACAATAAGCGAAAAAGATTACCTCGACGTTCTGATGATTGACATTTTGTACCATCAAGAATTCCGTTCCTAACCGAGCCTCGAGGAAAATCTTTCTCACTTTGTCTTGATATATCATTGGAGATTGTTTGGTGGAGAGCATCAAGTATGATGCTACAAGCTGTGGTCAGTAATAAGGTGAGAGAACTGAACATGTACATAATGAGTCCGCTACCTGAGACATGAAGGAGCTCCGGTGGCATCATTCTGTATGGTCCATGTACTTGATCAGATAACGGTAGATCTGGTTCAGTAAGTGCATTTCTGATGTCATGTTTTGATATTACTTGGAATATCTCATCTTTTTTTTTCTTGGAGTTTGCATTTAACTTCCTTCTTTTTGTTTCCCTCATATCATCGAGAGTAATATAGGTACATTGAGGATTGGGGTTACTCATGGCTCCGAAACAACATGTGCAATCCCGATAGGGTCGTTTCAATTGACCGCTACCATTGTAGTGGCCCAGCCAGGTATTATTGCCTGCAGTATCTCCAATGAAGTAGTGTATCCAGACTTTGCCGGTCACAAACTTGCCCTTCACGACCATCTTCAGACCTCGGCCTGAATTATGAAGATCCCGAAGAGACCTGAATGCTAGAGCAAGGCATTTGTGTTCGTCTTGTACTTTTACCTGGGGTTGTGTTTTATCGGATTTAGCTCGTCCGTGACTCAAGTTTGGAATGTATGCTAAAGGCCTCCAGAATGAAGGATTATTTCGGGATGAACTATTGAAAAGTGATAATGTGAAGATGATTGGAGTAACTGATAGTGATCCGTGCAAGTCGGTGTAGGTTTTGTCCCCAAAGATGATCAACGATATTGGCATAAATTCCCCATTATCTCCGCAAAAATGTTTCATGGCTGGTTTCCATGCATCCCCCGTATGTACCTCCCCATAATTTTTGTTATGGGGGTGGTTGTCATCAACTTCTCCAGTAAAAACATTGTATCCCTCCGCAATATTGCTGTCCTGCATTAATGATTCGTCTGTCAATAACGACAGAATCATATATTCGATGTCGAAAAGTGAGATAGTTGCCTTCCTGCCATCTGACAACTCCACATTTTCGTGTTTAGGTTTCAATCCTTTGATCTGGAATGATTCTTCTACCTGCTTTATGAAAGCCTTTCTGTGCACCAGGTCTGATTGTTTTGAATTCAGCTTTCCAGTTCGTAAATATAAACTAACCAAATCAACAATTTCATCATGAAGAATTAAATTGGTTTTGTGTCGTTGTAATATATCCATCAGATCAATTTGAAAAGAAAATAATCCATTGTTGAGTATTACATCTTTTTTAAATGGAAGTTTCAGAGTTGTCTCTGGAGGGGGGATTGGTTCTGTTGTCATTTCGTGTATATTTGTTGGCTCCGTGATAGTTTCAGTGATAGGTGGCACTGTGTCATTATTCAATTCCCATCGGTCTTCGTCATTGTTGTCAAATACGAATGGACTGTTAAAACACTGACTGGAGTGCGTCTCTAACGCATTCCTTTTGTAAATTGGATTACCAAGATTGTCCACCTCGAATTTATAAATTGTAGGATCCTTATGTTTTGATGTGTGTTGTTCATTTGGGTGTGATGTATTGGTGGGTTTCAGATTGGTAGTTTGTTCTGAATCATTGGATTTTAATAAAGGCTTTTTACATGAATGAAAATGAATGCCAAAGGCTTTGCTCCCTGGAATGAATTTTCCAAGTCCACAGCCATGACATGGCTGGTAAGGCTGGTAATCACTCATTGGCGTTGATGTTTATTATCATAGCATTTGTTATTATGACAAATGCCAAGTATTGAAATGATATCATTCACAATTCCACCTGGAGTGTTTATTGTGGGCATAAAAGGGATAACAAACACATATCTTTTATGTGCTGTTATATGTAGTGAATTATTTTTTTAAAAACTTATGGTGGGGATGATGCCCTCTAAAACACCAATGGAGGAACATCTGAGTGGAAAACTAACAAATAACACATAATATGAACCTGGCGCGGAGATTTCTCTCACATCATCATCATCATCAACATCATATTGGTGCATGAGTTTTGGGAACAGCAACATCAACATCAACATCACCATCAACCTGGCACGTCATTTCTAGGGATGCCATCATTACTTTAGGTGCTATCAATATTAACATCTGGCAGAGACGGTAGTATTTTGACAGTTAGACCTGTCGCGGACTTATTTCGGGACTACTTTCACCTGTCGCGGACTTTTTTCGGGACTACTTTCACCTGTTCCCATCAACATCAACATCAACCTGACACGTCATTTCTAGGGATGCCATCATTACTGTAGGTGCTATCAATATTAACATCAGGCAGTCACGGTAGTATTTTGATATTTTGACCTGTCGCGGACTTTTTCGGGATTATTTTCACCTGTCGCGGACTTTTTCGGGACTACTTTCACCTGTCGCGGACTTATTTCGGGACCATTTTCACCTGTCACGGGATTATATTTGAGGATATGGCTTCACAGGCATTAAGTATAAATGCAAGAAAGGAAAGAAGGAATGAGGATGTTAGAACAAGCATTGGAATGAGCAGTGGAGGGAGTAATATTGAGGGGGGGTTATTAACACCACAAAATGGACCTTTGGTTGAATTTGTTTCAGTGGCCGTATACAACAAGGTTGTAGTGGAGAATAATAGACTGAAGAAAACTCTTGATAGACTAGAGAAAAGATATTATGCACGATCGAAACAAGGACGAAGTAATTCTGATAAGACGGATTGGACAGCTCAGGACTACATGAACGACCATAAGGTCAGGGATTTTTGTCGTGAATATATCTATCCCTACTACAGTCGTTTGACTCGAGGATGGAACAATTATAGTGAAAACGAAAAATCTTTATGTGGACGGGTGATGGCAGTTGTGGATATTGTACCTGCTGTGACTTTGAGGGGAGAATGGCATCGGAAAACGACTCTATCTATTAATAGAGTGTTTATTGATATGATGAGCCATGATACTGGTGTGCTTAAAAGGCAATTCAAGAGTAAGGAAGCAAGTTACAATATGTTTATTTTGTTTTGTACGATTTCCTTCTAATCAATCATCGTTGTACCAACTAACAGAAGACTATCCTAGTATCCCAAATATATCGAAATTAATACGGGGACCTACAGCATATGGGTACAACAAGAAGGGAGGCGATGAGGAGGGTGCCAGGGAACTCTGTGATTTCATTGGAAATTATGTAGCAGCTTGTCTTGGTGTGAAAAAAATCACAAGAGAACTAAAGGACCATAAGGGGAAAACATTTTTGGATATCATGACTCTGAATCAGTTTACCACTAAGGTGTCCATTCTCGCCAATCAAGAAGACCCTTGGGCCCAAGAGGGGAAGATTGAACGAATCCCTGATAAGGACGAAAGGGATAAGTACAAGAACTATGCTAACCTGCAAAGCGCAGCTGACAGAAGTAAGTATGCTCCAAAAAGTACAAGATTTTCAAGTGGCAAAGGAGTAAAAAGAGAATTTGGTGTATCAATTTGGAATGAGGAGGGTAAGAAGTTTTGTAGTAACGTCAATGAGGTCTGGAGGGAAGCTTTCCGTGATAAAAAAGTGCAAAGTTGGATTAGTGTTGCTTGGGAGATGTGGGTCATTGATAATGATTTTTGTAGACATTGGAAAAATAAGAAGGGAAATAAACGTGGGGGAGGTCATATTGATGATGAAGATGAAAAGGATGAAGAGGATGAAGTAGGAATTGAGTTGCTATTGGAAGGGGATGAAGGATTTGATGATTGTAAAGCAGGTCGTTGGGGAGAAAGTGATAATGAAGAAGAAGCTATATCGATTTTGGAAGGAACCGTATTGGAGACATCATATCCAACTAAAGATATGAATCAGAGTGATGATGAGGAGCATATGCAAGATGATCTAAGTGGGTCGGGCGAAAGTAGTGATGAGAAATCAATGGAGGAGGAGGAGGAGGAGGAGGAGGAGGAGGTGGTGTACAAGCCAAGGAGAAATGAAAGGAGGAAAGCCGTTCAAGTTTCGACCAAGAAAAGTAAAAGGCAAAAACATGTGAAGGGAAATAATGTAACTCCAGTGT
>JALLOZ010003550.1:0-13630 GCA_036939875.1 Thalassiosira pacifica
ACTTGGACTTGGACTTGGACTTGGACTTGGACTTGGACTTGGACTTGGACTTGGAATCGTTCCAGGGGGCACATACACTGTTATTATCACGTATGCTGTGTGCTTGTATGGGATAGTTTGCTGTGTTGCCAGCCTCACCCGCTCTGGCTGGCCTTGCTTTTACTTTTTGGCTCTTCCTCTCCCAATGGGGGTAATGTTCAATATCCCATCATCAGAGCTATCCACATCACTATTACCATCCGCCAAGAAGGTCTTGCTCTTGTTGGATCCCCATGACAAGCTCTTCTTACTCCCTCCGCTAACCTTCTCTCCATCCGGGTTTTTGTTCTTCTTCAGGCGTGCACGAGATCTTGCAATGTTGGATGCTCTTATGCGTTCCCCCGCTGTACCAAGACTTCCCCCTGCTTTCCTCCTCATTGGCTTCTTCAAGATTAAGCCACCAGCGCTGCTTTTCCCTCCCCCCTTGGTCTCTCCTTCTGTGAGATTTATTGTCATGTCGAAGGCATCCACATCAATTGGGCTCCCCGGTGGAGTTGTTGCTGACTCCCTCGTGGGCGAGCCTGTCAGTTGGCATTTAGTATCACCCTCGTCCTCCCCACTTGCACCGTCCCTGCTCCGCCTCTTTGTGTTGTCAACAGAGGAGGCTGCCGCAGCGGCCAATTGCTCCTTTTTTCCTTTTATTTTTTCTTTGCCTATCTATTGAGCTTGTTCTCCTCCCTCTCTTTGGTAATGCGGTATTGGTGCTCCCTTTCTTTCTGTGCTTCTTTTTCTTTTCATTCCTTCAATCCTTGTTGCCTTCCCAAGGCTTGTTTCTGAGGCTAGCTTGTTCTCCTAGATTGCTCCTGGCTCTACAACTTCACCATTTACCCTCATGGATACCAATGGTGATGGCATTGTTGCGTTCGTTTTATTCCGAAGGTTCTCCCACATAGATGGCACGGCTGATGATTGTGCAGTTATTGTTGCGTGAATCCATTGGGGCCAACAGGCAAGCCAGAGAAGAGATTGTATTATGGCAGCAGTGGCGTGGCATGATGATGGCAGCCTTTGTAATTGGTTTCGGTTTGGCGCATTTGTTTGGCACACTGAATGGACTACAGTAGAAAGATCGTGGCGATATTTCTACAATAAATTTGATTTTGGCGAGTTTGCTTGGTGAAATGTAGGTAATTGGCCACAAAGTGACGTGGTTGTGGCTGCGGTAGTGTCGGCCGCAGTTGGCGTGAGCCTCTGATTGATTTAATGGATTTGTCCTGAGGATGCACAAGAGAGAGATGGAGTTATGGGAACAACGGTGATTGGCGCTGATCCTTTGATTAATTCCTTCGGCTGAAAGAACTCAAGACTGTGATGGCACATTTGATGACCGTGGTGATGGCGTCGTTGTAGAGGCAACAACCAACCAGCAGTCGGAGATGATGGCTATTGATGAGCAGTGTGGTGATGGCGGCGATGGTGGTGGAGGGCTGGTCTACGCGATTGCAGCAACGCAAAACCCAGTTTGTGGAGAGTAGGTGCCAAATATCGACTCTATTGGCATGGATATGTGTACTGATGGTGAGGACAGTGGAGACAAGGATGCTGGAACGTCCGTCAGTTCTGCCAATGGCTCAGAAGGAGGCGATGATCATTTTGATGGAAGCGTTGGCAAAATTATGATGAAAATGGTGCAGCGCGACGTTGTTGTTGCCAAAAATGGTCATTTGAAGGCCGTGGTGGACGGTTTTTGACACAAACAGACAATAGTATATGACAGCGGTGATGGCGAGGTGAATGGGATGAGTTTGGGGGTTGAGAATGGTGGCGGAGATAGAGTTATCTATTATTGGTATTACTAAGGTAGAATTTGGCGTAGTTGAGTGGTAGGTGCATTGACAAAGAGGTTGTGTAAGTTTCATTGTAACTGTTCATTTCGTACTGACAGTGGGCAAGAAAGTAAATTAGCACCAACAGATTTGATACTACCAGGAATCCGGATGATTGAACACGGCCAATGAAAGAGGGTTTCGTGTTTGAAAGCTATTAAGGAACCCACCACAAATCACTACAGCTTACGAAAGTAGGGAAGATCCAATACATTGCTTAATCACCACATCAGATCTCGGGGCAGATATTGGATATAGCTGCATTAGGTTCTGCATCTTTACAACACTTGTAGCTTGGGTGCTTTGAGCTGTAAGAAGACCTTCATGAATAAGAGATATCCCAATTGATCTCCATGTCTATTTTGTTGCTATGCTATCATAGGTCATGCATCACCGCCATGCTCCTACCACCATAATTCAAAGCATTAGTATAGTATTTCAGCATGGTAGGAGCAATGCCTTGCCCTGTTTGTGGTATGATCTAGGCAACGCCACATAGTCTTCTGCAAAACAGACACCCATAAAAAGACAAGATCTTCACAAGTTGTTGATCTTCTCTAAAGAAGGCTTGCTCGTCTTAGTTACATCTAGTATTGCTATCTGTATCTTCAGAAGAGAGCTGTGCTGACTATTGGGGTCTACATACTGATTTGGTTCATGAATCTCTACATTATCTGCTATGCAGGATTCTGCTTTTTGAAGCCATTCCATACACAACACCTATAATTGCAGGAGATTGTATGCCCAAAATCGTCTTGGCGAGCCTCATCTCTCCATGATAGATTAAGAATGACTCAGCCAGAGGTTTTATACCCCGAAAATGTCTCTTAGTTTCTTGCCGGGCGGCATTTATGGCCGCGCCAGAAGCAGAGATCAAGTGCATTGCAGCGATCCCATTGATCAACCGTGCTGCAAACATCAGCTGTCAAAGCTGCAGCGGGAGGGACGGGGATCGGCTTAAGACCCGCAGTGGAGGCCCCGGCAGCGGCGACTCCAGCTGCAACTGAAAAGACGAGGTCATCGACATCATCCCAGGTGCCTCCGGTGCATGGACTCTGACTGCCGCTGTAACGGAAGTTGACTCGCACAGCCTGGACGCTACCCGCAGGCACTATATACTGAACGCTCAGAGTCTGCAATCCTCCAGTGGGGGGCACCACTGACGCAGCCCAGACCCAAACTGGATTAAATGCATCTGAGGCATAGTAAAAATCAGCTTTATCAGAAGAACCTGAGGACCAGGCATAGACTGTTGCTTGGACTTCAGCCACACCTCCTTCCTGAAGTTGCCCTCCTCCGACGGCAGCCACTGTGATGGCGTCAATGGATTCATCATTGTGGTAGGATCCGCCTGGTCCATCATTGCATGCATCAACTGTATTGTGAGACGAGTTGGGTTCGATGTTGGCGCCAAAGTTTGTAGCTTGCTTTCCATTGATTAGCTCTGCACCAGATGAGCAGGAGGATCCGACATCGAAGCACCTGGGTGCTCCAAGTCCAGAATCATAAGTGGCAGAGAGAGGTCCGGATGTGGGAGGATTCACGGAAGGGGTAGGAGATGGAGTGGGCTGTTTAGTAGTAGGAGGAGGAGTGGGCTGTTTAGTAGTAGGAGGTGGGGTGGGCTGCTTTGTGGTGGGAGGCGGAGTGGGCTGATTAGTGGTAGGAGGAGGTGTGGGCTGATTTGTGGTGGGAGGAGGAGTTGGCTGTTTGGTAGTTGGAGGTGGTGTGGGCTGCTTTGTGGTGGGAGGAGGTGTGGGCTGATTTGTGGTGGGAGGAGGTGTGGGCTATAATATGAAATCAATGAAAGACAATTGATGAGCAACCAAACATGAGATGTAATAAAATGAGGGATATCAAGATTTCAAATACATACCGTGGTGCCACCGCACGTTCCTCCAAAGACTTTAGCTTCACTAGATCCAAAGCTCCCGCCACTTGCCGCTTGGGCTCCATCATACCTGATGATGTAGGACCCACTTCCATAGCTGCAGCAGATTCCATCGCCATACGAGTCATTGATGGTAAATTCATATTCAGCATCATCAACACATTTCTCTTCAGTAAAGGTAGTACCCTGCGTGGAATAATACCCAGCATCTCTCGACATTATGGTGGCCTGAGTGCACATATTTTTCAGCGTCCAGGAAGTCTCGGCGGGATAATTATCCGTTGTGATATCCACCTTGAGAGATTTGCCGGCGCAGGGGGTGGGGGCTGGAGTGGGAGATGGAGTCCCGTCGCAACTCACGCCGTTATACTCGATCCGAACTTGGGCCACGCCGGGGTTTGAAGACAAGTTGATGGAATCCACAGTGATCACAACGTCCTTTCCGGCTCCTCCAAAGCCCACAAGTGTGTGTGATCCGCCAGTATTCAATTTGGCTACCAACTTTGATGTGGCGTATGTCTCGCCTTCTCCTGTGGCTTCTTGGATCAATACTTGATTGCCACCCTCCTTTGTGCCCGAGTTGATGCCTGTTTTCCTGTTGAAACTAATAAAGTAATCCGCCGCTGTTGCAGAGTTAATCTTGATATTGACAGTGCGGCTAGAGGAGCCATCGTAATCCGCGATACCGTAAAGAGATCCAGAGTAGCAGGTGTCACCATTCAATCCGTTGGTTCCCTGAGTGGGACTGATGATCTGAGTGGACGCTTGGTACCAGTCAGTTTGGTAACTCTTGGCACTGTTGAAGCACATCTTGGGTCCATTGGTGTCGGTGTAGGAAAATCCCATCATGCCAGACTGGTCGTCGTAGGTTGAGGATTCGCCAGCGTGCCCAAAGTTGAGGTTGTGGCCAATCTCGTCTGCAAGTTGTAGAACAAGTATGTTGCATGTGTAGTATGTTAATAACATGCCCAAATTGTCAAATGATCAAGTTCAATACAATCACTGCATCAAGAATTGACTTACGCATCTGCGCACTCAAAGAGTTACACCACGCGTTGTTATAAACCGAATTCCACGAGTTGATGTAGGCATACGCCACAGAATTGCCCATCGGGCCCGGGGGCAGGCAGTACATGACATGAGTCGCCAAGTTTTGCGCCGTGGTTCCAAAAATGGTATTGAGCTTGGCCGTTACTGCGTTGCGGAAGTTGCCGTCCGTGTCCGAAGGGAGGTTGTCTACCTTGATGGTGACAACGCCATTGGAGATGCTGGCACCATTGCCGCTTCGGTCGGCGGCTTTTATGAAGTTGAGTTGATCGTAGCTGTGTAATTATTATATGACAAACGAAGGATGAATGAAAGAATATGAACTATGAGCACTAAAATAACAAACAAGAAAGCAATGCACATAGTGGACATAAGTACGTGTACTCACGAGCAGTCTTTGTACTGAGAAGCCAAATTGATCGTATCAACATCATTGCCAAAGACAAAATTGCTCAGCTGGGCTTCCGTGTTGCCATAAGATGTGTCGTCGCCCGCCACAACACGCACGGCGAGTATGGTCTTCTCCCCGTTCGTACGCGGATTTGGCGAATTGGCTGTTTGGAGCTTGCGGCCAAAGAGGTTCTTGGCGTCCCTGTTGCGGCCGTTGCCGTTGCTGTTGCCGTTGCCCTGATTATCCTTCCATTTGGAGAACTTTGGAGCGTTTCCGTTGAGATTCATCTTGCCATTGGCAATCGAGGCGCCACGTCCAATTGAAATCTTATCTTTTCCGGACTTGAGAAACTTGCCCTCACCAGTCTTCCAGGCAGGGTCGACATCCTCAAGCGTGTAGATCATGCCGTTTTCGAGCATGATGTTGATGGATNCCAGTCTTCCAGGCAGGGTCGACATCCTCAAGCGTGTAGATCATGCCGTTTTCGAGCATGATGTTGATGGATTCATCAGGTTCCCGATTGTTTGTGGGTTTGTTTTTGTTCCATCCACCAACCTTGCCGCTGTTGCCCTGGAGACCACGGCGGCCGTCTTCTTCTTCGCGCTCATATTGAGTGTGGGCGATGACGTAGGTTCCGACCACGTCTTCTTCAAGGATCGTGGGTTTGATGGCGGTGTCGGAGGCCTTGTTGTTTGCGCGGAGACCATTGGAGGCAGCAGACACGGCCAAACCATGGTTGGAGTTTGGAGAGTGGAGAGTGGAGGAGGCAAGGAACCAGCAGGGAATGTGGGAGAACTTCATCTTTTGATCTTGATCTTTTGTCGTGTTGGATGTTGTCTTTGAGAGATGTGGTGATCAATTGAATTTGGATTTTATGAGAGAGTTGTGAACTGTTGTGAGAGAACCGAGCATAGCACCTTGATAGCACTAAACAGCACACGCCAGCGGGTCGAGATATCATTGATATCGTGCCATTGGCGGCTATTGTACGACTACCATATCGTACCATAGGCTCACCGTAGTGTGGGTTTCAAATTTGCCAGGAAGCTGGTCATTTCATCCGTGTCCACGGTCGGTCCCAAGCGCGTGACAGAAGTCCCAAGATTCGTCTTGGCTAAAGGTTTGTAAGGTATTCTCCTACTAAAAGGTGAAATATTGATCGTGATCGAAAAAATAATAGAGTATGTACCTAGATATATGGTATGGTAGATATGGTAGGTATTCGTTTGAAGATCTTGATTGTGTTTGGTCGTTTTATCCTGGTTTAGTTTCATAGGTCATCGTGGGTCATCGTTCACCGCAAGAAAGCGACTAGGACAAAGTCAGGTAACCAGTGACACGATTGATATCGACACCTTCAATGAAATGACGTCCAGCCAGATTGATCACGATTTTGGTCATTTCTAGAGCGAGATTCACTGCGAGCGACACTGTGCGTGCGTGATACATTCGGACGAGTAGGTAGGTCGTATCGTATTCACGGACGGACGCTCGGCTCGGAGGCCACATTAGCTTCATTTACTATCTTGACCAATCTGCAAGAGTTTGTTGTACTCCGACAGCGGAGCAGTTGAAAGCAAGCTTCTTGTTGCTTGATCGCGATTTAGGATTTTGGTCATTACTGACAAGATGCAGTCCGGACACACTGTGATACATCTGAATCATGCACGTGATACATTCGTATCACGCACGAAGGCTGCACTTGATCAATCTAATCAAGCGCACTTTTGGGATTGGTTTTAGGACAAAACAAGACGACAGAATGGTGTGACTCGTCGTTTGTACTGACGGATTAGGTGAGCAACCGTAGCTTGAATAGTTTCTGAGATATGCCGATATAATCGTAATATGTTTGCTCTTTCCGCGCGGCACGTAATGTAGTCAAAAGTGTTGCAGACAGGTTGCAGACATTTTGAGCTGGGTGAGAGCTTCGGCAAGACTTCGTCTTTGTGCAGCTCAGATTGTTCCATCTGGATGATCCCGGAAAAGAGGATACCAAGAGGTATCAGGTGAATATTCTGGTAGATAATCTCCCTGGTGAGACTAGCATGTCCTTGACCAACACGTGTACTGGGGGCACGCTGGAGGAGAGCCCGGGGTATGACTTGGCGAGCACCCAGTGCAGCATAAGTAGCAACTATTGCATTTCCGATGCTGAGGCGTACATTTTTACAATCAGAGACTCCTACGGAGACAACATCTCTTGCAGCTACGGAGAGGACGGCTACGAGCTCATCTGGGGAGCCAATACGATCAACAACGGCAAGAGCTGAGGCGTCATGACGCCTGCGTCCACGGATTCACCGATGACGCTGCCCGCCTCCGACTTCTTCACCCACAAAGAAGCCCCCTGATTCGCCAGTCTCGTCTCCAACACGTAACCCAACTATGAACCCGATCAGAGAGGATACGACTACTTCACCCGCAAAGTTGCCCAATCTCAGCTCCCATACCATACACCATACGTAACCCAACTACGAGCCCCTCCATGGCGGATTCGAAAACTTCGCCCGATTCGTCGATCTCAGCCCCAACACGTATGATAACCAAACTATGAGCGAGCCCCTCCACGGCAGATTAAACTCCTTCCCCGTGAAGTCGCCCACTGATTCGCCGATCCCATCTCCAACGACTCTCTCTGCCAGTTATGATTCTGGACTTGAAGCACCCAGGTGCTTTGATGCCAGATCCTCCTGCTCATACATTGCAAAGCTAATCTATTAAAAACAAACTCCCAACTTCTCTCACAATACAGTTGACGCGTGTGTGATGATGGACCAAGCAGATCATACCACAATGATGACTCCATTGACGCCATCACAGTGGCTGCCGTCGGAGGAGGTCAACTCCAGGAAGGAGGCGTGGCTGAAATCCAAGCAACAGTTTATGCCTGGTCCACAGGGTCTGCCAATACTGCTGACTTTTACTATGCCTTAGATGCGAAGAATTCAGTTTGGGCCTGGGCTGGGTCAATGGTACCCCCCACTGGAGGATTGCAGACTCTGAGCGTCCGGTATATACTTCATGCCGGTAGCATCCAGGCAGTGCGAGTCAACTTCCGTTACAGCGGCAGTCAAAGTCCATGCCCTGGGATGATGTCGATAACCTCATATTTTCAGCTGCAGCTGAAGGTGTCCCGCTGGGGCCTTTTCTGTGGGTCTTAAGCCATTTCTGCCCTTCCCGCTGCGGTGTTGACAGCCAATGTTTGTAAATCAAAATGCATAAACTAAAGTTTTTTTCTGATAATAAATTTGATAAAAATGTCTGCTTTATGCTAATGTTTTCGCCGATTATGGAGAAGACATTTTCCTCAACTCAGTATTTGGGTCTGATGTGAATGAAGACACTTGTACTGATTGTTTCAATATAAAGTGTTGGATACATTTTTTGATCAATTAGAAGAAGCTAGAAGATCAGCTGAACAGTTCTGTAAATACTCCCAAAAATGACTCAGAGAAATTACTATCAAGATGACCAGTTCTATGCAAGAGTTACATGGAGCAATGTCCAGAGACAGGAGCAGTATCAGAGCAAAGTGGCAACAGTGATGATAGTTCTACACCAGAAGATCTTGAGATGTGAATCACTAAAATCAATGCTGAGATTGAGAAATAAAGGAGTACTTCAAATGCATACTGCTCTCATAGAACTGAGGCACAGAAGTGAATTCAAGAAGCTGAACAATATAAGGAAGATTACAAGCCAATGGGAGGAAAAACTGTCACACTGGTCATGGATATGAGTCAAAATGACACTGTACCTTCCTTATATGATACTGCGCCTTCCTTATCTGGTGATTAGTGGAGATATTTGTACTATGTCACCATTGACTCAATTCAACTATGAGGTAGTTAATAATACCAATCACTTCATGAATGTCTATATTTAGGGTGAAGGAACAGCCAACCAGGGTGATACCAATATTGCTTTGTATTTATACTGGGATCTTGAGAAGCAGGACATTAATGGTGGTACCAAAGTGTAGCAGGTTGAAACTGTTGCTGACAAGTGCATTAGTAAAAGAAAATGGCGTAATTAATTCTTGCACTTGGCTGGTGGAGGCTGGCTGGGCCAATGAGGTTGTTCTCTTTTTCCAAATCAAGGGCTGCACAAAGAATGAGTGGATTCAAAATTCAACATATTGGAGGCAGATACTTACAGCATAACGTCCCGTCCGTACCTTAGCCCAGTACGCACATCGGCAGTAGTAACCGCTATAATCCCCATCCTGTAAAGGATACCACTTTTTTGCCCCCCCCCCCCCTGCCGGGTAGGCTGGGGAGGTGGAGCTGGGCCACAAGGTGTTTAGCAGACACGCTCGGAGGCTGTAGCGCCTGAGAATGGGTATTTACGGCCGGCGTATGCATCGCGCCATCCATGGTCGAGGAGCATGAGCCGCCATCGCAAACAGATGGTAGAGGGACTTTTGCGGTGGCAAGTTGGAATATTTGCAGCGGCCGCAATGGAGGGCTGGAGAATTCTCTGAAGGCAATGGCCTCCATGGGTGTTGCCATTGGTTTCTTCCAAGAAACAAAGTTGACGTGTAACATTTACACGCGCCGCTTTGGTGAATATAGCGTGGTTGCAATGGAGGCAGTCAGTGCCGCGCAGGGAGGTGTGGCCCTTTTTTGGAGGGAGACGGAATCATTTGAAGTGGAGGAGGTGGTGAAGAGAGGGCCGAATGTCATCAGTTTCAAACTGGTGACGGGAAGCGATCGCTTCTACATCGTGGGGGCATGTATCCCACCCTCCGACTTCAATGCTATCAATGAGGTCAAAAGGGCATGGCAGTAGTGCCTAAAAGGGTGTCTGCCAATGTTGATTGGCAATCTAAATGTTGACTTGGAATTGCCTGCGAACGATGAAAGAGGCATGGCGATCACTGAGTAGATTGACATCATAGGGTGTGGGGGAGATCGACATGGCGCATGAGGCGCCAGGGGAAATGGATATCGTCGAAGCCAGATTACTTCCTCTGGCGGGCAACAATGAGGGAGAAGTTCAAGAGGATCAGTATTAGATTACCTTGACTCTTGAACTCGGACCACTGGGCTATTGTTGCGGTCTTGTACAGGAGACGACGGGAGCGCTTCCCAATTCACCTCTCGAAATGGGAGCCTAGGACAGAGCATGAGGCCATGTTCAAGGAGCTTCAATTGAATTGCATCCTTCCAACGCCACGGCAGTTCACGGCCAACCATTGGATTTCAAAGGCCACTTGGACACTCATCAATCATCAAGCGCAACTGCGGAGGTAGAGACAGCTCAATCAGGCGCAGACACTACGCTTGGGCCGCGAGATCAAAGCTCGCCTGAAACTAGACAAACAGGTATGGGTTGATAAAGCGGCTGATGCAGTCGAGTCACATTTGGAAGCAGGGGAGTTGAAAGAGGCATGGCACAGTTTGAAGGGATGATATGTGGAGGCATCAGACAAGGCGGCCAAGCCGTGCTATGAGTCTATGCTGAAGCAGACCAGGGAGAGGACAGACCTCTACAAGGCCGTACCTCCTCCAGGGGCACCTATACCCATCAATGTAGAACCATTTGACATCAACGATGAGACGCCAGGGGATATGGAACTTAGGGGGGTAGTTGCAGGTATCAAGAATGGCAGAGCAGGTGGCAGCAGTGGAATCAAAGCCGAGCACCTGAAGGTATGGCTCAGGGGCATCAATGAGGAAGAGGAGGATGGCAACGAGCATGCTAGAAATCTCTGGCGCATCTTTGTACGCCTAATCCAAACAATCTGGGAGAGAGGAGAGGTCCCACGTCAGATGTTTTGGATGGTGGTGGTCCTCCTCCCAAAATGAGGTGTTGACTACCATGGCATAGGCCTACTTGAGCCCTTTTGGAAAGTATTGGATGTTTTGATGGACTCGAGGCTGCAAAGCATCAAGTTCCATGACTGCCTTCATGGTTTCCTTGCTGGCAGAGGGACGGGTACCGCAATGACAGAGGTCAAGTTGACTCAGCAACTGGCCTATTTGGAACAGGACCCGCTGTATGGCATATTTGTAGACCTGAAAAAGGCCTACGATGCCATGGATAGGGATTGTTGCCTAGCCATCATGAAGGCTTATGGGGTGGGCCCAAACCTTCTGAGGCTGATAAAGTTCTTCTGGGACAATGCGGAGTTGGTATGCAGGGCAAGCGGCATGTTTGGAAGGCCTTTCAAGGCCTTCTGAGATGTGACCCAGGGCGGCCCAGTGTCGCCCAGGATCTTTAACATCATGGTTGATGCCATCATCAGAGAGTGACTCTGCCAGGTGCTTGGCAAGGAGGCTGCAAAGTCAGGAGTCGGCAAAGAGGTGAACAGGTTCTTGGTGACCTTTTACGCCGATGACAGGCTGGTGCAATCTTGATGCCCAGTTCAGTTGCAATCTGCATTTGATCTCCTGGTTGCCCTGTTTGATTGAGTGGGCTTGAGGACCAACACCACAAAAACAAAAGCCATGGTGTGTGTTCCGGGTAAGATTCGACAACCTCACAGCAAGGAGGTTTGTGATAACCAGCGACAGGGACTTGTGAACCTGGGCGAGTGGCGGCGCCGCCGCATCCAGTGTGATCAGTGCGGAGTCTACCTATCAGCAGCCTCACTTTCATGGCACATGGAGGTCAGGCATGGCGTCTTCAAGTCAGTGGTCCTTAGCAGGACTCTGGAAGTTGACGCCTAGCCTGTCACCCATCGTTCCCATCTCTCACAACCGGTTGACAGGTTTTTCTGCCCTGTCCTGGGGTGCACTGGAGATGTAGCAAACAAGGCCACTCTTTGGCATCACTTCCGCTACCGCCACCCCAATGACTATGGCTGCCCGTCTAAGTGCAAGCACTGTGGCCTGCAGGTGACACTCAAGCAGCGCTTGAATGGTCACTCGGAGATGAAGCTCTGTCGGGACTTGGAGGCATGGGGGCAGCAACATGAGGCCGCAGCAGCATCCGTTTCAGCCCTGTAGCAAGGCTTCACGACCTATGGTGTGGAGTTGGAGAGGGTGGAGATATTCAAGTACCTTGGCCAGCTTGTCTCATTTGACGACTTGGACACTCAGCCATGTGGAACAACCTGATGAAGGCCTGCAAGTGCTGGGCCAGAATCTCCTGGGTACTTAGGGCAGAGAATGCCTCCCCCAGGGTGTGCAGGCTTTTATACACAGCCATGGTTTGAGCCGTTCTGCTTTTTGAGAACGAAACGTGGTCACTTTCACCTTCGGCAATGAAGTGCATGGAGGGCTTCCATCTTTGGGCGACACGTCGGATGACTGGCATGATGCCCAAGAAGGATGCAACCATAGGCACGTGGTCATACCCCGCGTTGGAGGACGTCTTGGAAGCAGCAGGTCTGTTTACGGTGGAGCACTATGTGAAAGTGCAAAGGCAGACCATTGCGGCCTTTGTTGTGGATTGGCCTATTTTTGCAATGTGTCAGGAGGGAGGGATGAGAAGGGGGTCCAGTGCTGCCCGCCAGTTTTGGTGGGAGCAGCCTTGTGATTTCTTGGAGGCAAAGGATGTGGCTAGAGCCAAGTCTGTTGTAGCTGGCAAGATTGATGAGGAGGAGCCATTGGACCCATTGGGGTAAATAAAGTGGGTGGGCTAGGAAACGTGCTAGCCCTTTAATCTTAGTACCAGCAAATGCCTAGGTGTTGGTGTAGCCCTGCCCGCAATTGGTATCGTGTAGCATGGGTAAGAGCACCAATGCCGGAGGCTAAGTTTCACACACACAGCATAATGTCAGGAACACTAACTGCACCAAAAATATTTCCAAGCACATTAATATGATACGTATCAAGGAAAAGAGCTGACAATTGAGAGTATTCACAGATGGATTGAGTGAGCTCTGACATGATCCATTGAAATCAACAATACTACAAATAGCATCTTTGTTTATGGATCTAACAATAGCAATAAGACAAGCTATACATAACAACTTTATCAAGATGCTGTCAAGGAGTATTATGATTTGAAGCCTAGATCAACATCAATTATCAGTAACCTATCACTAGAGGAGCACCTATTGAAAGTGAACAACCTTTACAAAAACCTCAAGATATTAATGGCTCTAGGTTTGTCTGTGATCAAAGAAAATGAAGAGGATCAAAACTTGCAATGGTTGCTACTGATGAATTTAGAAAATTCTATTCAAAATTATCACAGACTGTAGCCAGAAAAGAGAAGCAGCAGAAGAAGGAGACAGGTAAGAAAAGTAGAGTTCTTGCCAAGAAGAGGAAATGTAAGAACATTGAGGAATATATTAACAGGACTAAGGGTAACTGGACAACGAATATGGTACTCTTTACTTGATGCACAATGTAAATTAAATATATAAAACAGGAACCTTACATAGGAATATGTAGAAAGACCTAAAACACCTGTAACACAACTAGCAATTGGACTTGGACTTGGACTTGGACTTGGACTTGGACTTGGACTTGGACTTGGACT
>JALLOZ010003711.1:0-10433 GCA_036939875.1 Thalassiosira pacifica
ATGAAATCCATGATTTTTCCATCACGGCCCTTTATTGTATAGGGACCAATCAAGTTGACGCATATTTTTTGCCATGGCACTTGATCAGCAATTTTTGGTGGTACGTGTCCGTATTGCCATGTTTGTCATTCTCCTTTTTGACAACGATAGCAAGATTTCACATGTCGTCTGACGTTGGCTCTTAGGCCTGGCAAGTACATAACCGTGACGAGTGCTTCTTTGAGTCTGGATATACTAGGATATTGTAAAATAAAAAATAATTATGGTAGGATAAAACATCGCTGAATGATTTATCCCCCCAAATTTCCATCCATTCCCCCCGCTCCATCGCATCCACCTGCATTTATTTATTTATTGAAGCAAGCAAATCCAACCAAGGAAGAAGCAAATGGCAACATCAAAGAGTCGTCGCGGGGGAGGGTCATTACCCACGATGGAAGAGGAGAGTAGCAAAACCAATCCCCTCAACACCATCCACCTCCTACTCGGCTCCAAGCTCCGCGTCACAATGACAGACGGACGCATCGCCCGCGGAAACTTCGTATGCCTCGATCGATTGGGCAACATCATCTTGGAGGATGCCGTGGAGTATCACAAGGTTTCTTACAATTATGGTGTATCGGGAGGAAGAGGAGGAGATGAGGAGGGGGAGAAAGTTACTACTAATACGACGGCGACGTGCAAGTGGGATACGGAATGAACGCTATCACAAGCGGTGATTCCGGGGGATAGATTGGCAAAGGTTGAGATTGCGAAGAAGGAATGGGACGTGAGGTGCGAGAGTCCAAATTATCCAATAATCATGTGATGAAAGAATCTGAACAATAAGGTAATTACAACTTGGAATTATTTATGATGCCATTATTTCTGGCTTCTTACTTTTTATTCATCTGTAGCAATTGAAACTTGAAATTCATAGTATGATAGTATTGTACATGTAATGTGATTATTTCCATGGATTTTGATCGAAGCGGACAGAACTTTTCTTCTCTATTCTACATTATTTGAGACAAAACTAGAGGCAAAATATCAGCAGCAGCGACACCTAGAAATACCACGGTTGGATAGGGATAATATTGTTTTTTATCGGATATATACTGGTCAATTCAAACAGATTCATCACGAGGTATGCAGACGAAGGGGATACGAGTGCACCCAGGGTTGGGGTTTGAAAACCAAAATGATAAGATATGGTGAAATCAAATGCCAACATCTGCTAACAGTCAACAGTCAACAGTACGAAGCAAGACCAAATAATGCAACCAAACAACCCCCACAACACATTAAACGATTGCGCAAAGAAGATAACACATCATATGGCCCAATATATGCAACCAGGTTGACTTTTCCAAGGAAGAGGCTTCAATATGCTTCATTGTTCTGTATGGTAATATGACAGAGCAAAGAGGGGACAAAAAATAATGTTCTGGTTTCAGGTTGAATGTCTTTTTTCTGAGATGCCCTCTTTAGAAATACACGCAGGAGACAAATGGAAATAGAATGCGGCGAGATTGCAGATGTGAACTCATACATATTTGTACGTGGGCCAGGTAAGTTAACGGACAAGGCGAACATGAAACGGGCGTGATGGGATCAACTTGGTGTCTGGCCACACCCTACGGTAGACGTATCCATGCGATACCACGACTGTGCCCGCCTGGATTGTGCTAGCTGTAACTGAACCTCACTGGAGATTTTAAGTGAGAATTATGGTGCTGTTGATCGAGTGTCTTGGTTTAGTCTGGGTCTGGTCGCACTTACTCCGGTAGGTATGAGGTATGGTACGATACAGAGATACCACGACAGCTTTTACTCCCGTTGGATGTACGAACCTCTCTGAAAACTTCAATTTCCAACTGGCAGTAGATAGATAGTACAAACCTCAATGGAACTATTCCCGTGCTGGAACTTCAATTTCCAACACACTTGCTGTTGATCAAGACCAAACACTGCGAGGATTCGCTGATAAGATAAGTACAATAAGTGTGCACGAGGTTCGTACCACACGACAGCCTGGCGCTGGCAGTAGATAGTACGAACCTCACTGGAGACTTCAATTGCCACTCTTGTTGCTGTAGCCAATCTCAGAATCTCAGGTCATAAAAATCTATAAAACAAACTACGATACTACCTATTCAGAAGCCCAACCTCCAACTACAACAATCAATTGCTATTTCGAACAACATGAAAATCCAACTCCTCTCTCAAGTGCTTTTCTCCGCTCATCTGTGGGCAGAGATATCCGGCCAGAAAAGAATCATCGGTGGCAAAGAAGCAGAAATAGGAAAATTTCCATACGCAGTATCTTTTCAAGATGTTATGGGGCACTTTTGTGGCGGTTCCCTCATTGCTCGTGATGTGGTACTTAGCGCTGCGTAAGTCAAATAGTTGTCTGAGATTCTTCTATCAAGAAATCTTCATTGTTATTTACTGACAGTCACACCTTTATCTTTATGTCATTACCTCAAAGGCATTGCGGAGGACCCACTTTCCCTTTCAATAAAGCTGTGATTGGCCGACATAATCTTCTAGCCACTGCCGAGGGAGAAGAAATTGAAGTGGCGTCATTCCTTCTGCACCCAGAATACAATGATGTCCCATATGACAATGACATGATGTTGGTGTTTCTCGAGGAACCCGCCGATCCTAGCGTAGAGTTTGTCAAGCTAAACTCTGATGAATCTACTCCAACCGTTCTTGCTCCTGTCACGACTGCTGGTTGGGGCGTCACTGATGTGTCAGCGTTTGATATTTCGGATGTAATAATGGATGTGGAGTTGAATGCCATTGCCAACGAGAAATGTGACCTGAGCGAGGGGCTGACTGATTTTGGGCATGATAGCTACAATAGCCAAATTACCGAGAACATGCTGTGTGCTCGTGGCGAGGACAAGGACAGCTGCCAGGGAGATTCAGGCGGACCTCTTGTGTTGGAAGGTATTGATGGAGCGCCTGATGTGCAAGTGGGTGTGGTATCATGGGGCAACGGCTGCGCGGACGCAAACTTTCCCGGCGTTTATGCCCGTGTCTCTTCAGCTTATGAGTGGATCAGGAAAGAAGTTTGCAGGAAAAGTTTGTATCCTCTGGATGAATTTGGATGTGATGACTTCAGCTTTGTTCCAACTCCGGCCCCCACCAGCGGTCCTACTGGTCCTTCGCCATGGAGTAGCGCCTGGCCGACCTGGGCTATGGATCCTACACCGAAGCCCTCTTCACCATGCACTGGTAATACTCCTGGCTGGGTGGATGCATCTGGCGATGGCTGTCAATGTAAGAAGTTGCATATCATCAAACAATATGCAGTGCCAAAACAATCCTCTAACATTTCTCTCGCTACATTATCTCTTCAGGGTATGAAAATGCTGACACTCCTGGATGCCCCCTTTATGGAGGAGACATATATGAAGGCACCATGGGTACAGCAAATGATAATTGCTGCTTCTGTGCTGGTACAGGGGTAAGTGGGCTTTTTGAGGATCTTTGTCTCAGTTGTATCTCAGTCTGCCATGACTCACCTTTGGTTCTTTGCCACTCGAACTCATACAATACTCTAGGCTCCCATGGTTACCCCAACATACAACCCCACATCCTCCTCACACCCAACACGGTTTTGGACGTCCTACCCTACGTATGACTGGGGCATGGATCCTACGCCCAAACCTACATCACCATGCACTGGCAATACACCTGATTGGGTGGATTCACATGGCGATGGATGCGAGTGGTTCGAAGCTGTTGATATGCAAGGATGTCCACTCTATGGAGACAAATTCGAAGGAACTATGGGCACTGCGAACGAAAATTGCTGCTTCTGTGCTGGTACTGGTGTACGTGCTCTCGTAAATACTTTTCATGATGCCTTTTTGTGATCATGCCTCACACTGTCAACTGCTTATTCTTTCAATTTCACTCTAGGCTCCGGTGGCTACTCCAACGCCCACAGTTTCAGCGGTCCCAACGCCTATCTGGACACATTATCCAACCCCTAATTTGGTATGGACATCTTACCCAACCCAGGTTATTGATCCTACACCTGGACCTACCTCGCCTTGCGCAGGCAACACACCAAGCTGGATTGACTCTCATGGTGATGGATGTGATTGGTATGAAATAGGTAAGCATTACTCATGCCGTCATTGGATATTCAAACAAGAATAAAAGCCCAATACTGATATTGCTGCTGCTGTTCTGATGTCTCGATGCAGCCGATTTGCCAGGCTGTCCACTTTTTGGAGACGATTATGAAGGCACCATGGGCGTTGCACATGATAACTGCTGCCACTGTGCGGGTACTGCTGTAAGTAATTCGCATGGAAACTTGCTGTGTACTCTTTATATATTTGCTTTGGCGCAGTTCCTGACATATTATGACACGGTCATTGCTTCTTCACATTATTTCAGATTCCTGCTGTTTCGAAGTCCCCGACACCACTTCCAACCCATCGCGGCAGTTCCATCAAAATCCTTGACCCTACAATCAAACCATCTCAGTCACCAACCTCGTACAGGAAGTCTGCCTCCCCAACCTTCTGGACTGCGGATTCCACGCCTGAACCCAATCCGCCGTCTACAGCCCCAACCAGTCCTCCATCTCTGCATCCGAGTACGCTTCCAACCTATTCTTCTTCCCCAACTGGGCTGATGATTTCTTCAACTGCACCAACTCTGTCAGATGTGGTTTCTACCAATACTTCTTCTTCTGGTCCTACCTTCGTTGATTCTGCATCATCTAAACCTTCTGGTGAACCCATCAATGGTCCTTCACCTTTCTCTACAATTATGGCTCCTACACCTGGGCCTTCTGCCTCTGGCGATAGACCCAAGCAGGACTCCATCTCTGCATCCGAGTACGCTTCCAACCTATTCTTCTTCCCCAACTGGATTGATGATTTCTTCAACTGCACCAACTCTGCCAGATGTGGTTTCTACTAATACTCCTTCTTCTGACCCCACTTTCATTGGTTCTGCATCATCGAAACCTTCTGGTGAACCCATCAATGGCCCTTCACCTTTCTCTACAATTATGGCTCCTACACCTGGGCCTTCTGTCTCTAGCGAGCCCACAGACAAAGCCCCACCATCACCCACCCTGGTTGTTTCCACACCTGAACCTACTCTGTCCCTCATATAGTCTGCCAATGATCCACCCGCCTCCATACGATGGTAGGTTCGGGCGAAAGATGTGATAACAATCATTTGGATCATGACAAGAAATTCTCACAACAACTTCTACAGATGTTTTCTACATGCTGATGGTATTGCATTGACTGGTATGACTTGAACCGTAATAATTTCCCCAGGAGGAGGTATTTGAGCCTAAGACTAACTATCGTAGATTACTGTTATAAGGTCCGACAAGTTCCGACAGAGCCATGATTTTCAACTTTAGCCAAGAGAAACTGACAGGAATATTGTCTAGCACGTAAAGAAATCTTTTAAAAAATCAGCAAAACGACCACAACTTTTATGTCCCAATTATCCATGACAGCTTCATCTCAGTTGGAAAAACGATGTAATACAATATTTTTCATGCAATTAGGAAGATTGGATTGCAAAGTTTTTCTGAAAATGTGGAAGCTACTACTACAGTTGGGTGAAGTCAGGCGTATTTCATGGTATGGCTCTCCCAGCTGATCTATGTCTTTGTTGCTATGGTCAAAGTGGTGGGGTTACACTGCAGGACACGCAATGATTGGTTGTGTAGCAAAGTGCAACAGTTATGCACGTCCTTTTAGCAGTCCAATCCAAACACCCCCCCAAAATGACACACCCCGGCCACCAACTGGCCTGCCGAGTATCAGCGTTGCTTAAAAACACCAAAGCAACAAGGTACTCAACCTCAAGTTGACTGTCGTGTCCTAGTTCTTGCCCGCGAAGGACCTTCGTCATCATCTTCATTGTGATGGCGCCATCAGAAATTGCTGATGACGCCCCTTTCAGGGGGAAGTACCACTTTTGTGACACATGCCACCTGATACCAATGCTGATTCTCCTCTTTTGACGGAGGAATCAGTACTAGATACCGGCGCGTCCGAAATTTAAGATGCGCAGTCCCCAAAACAGGCCTTCGTTTTTGGGACTGAAGGTGTGGCCCCACAATAACCACCCTCCCCATTGCAATCAATTGATGAGGCGCCCCCCCTGCTCGATTTGCTTTTGCATCTCCTGCTGGGGCGGCGTCTGCCCCTTCAACATCCCAACTCCAAAAAAGAGCTTCATCTCTTGTTTCGGAGGCACAGTCGTAGCCTTCCAGGCCGGGGAGAACACTCGAAACATTCGGCAACGGACGCAGCCCGCTTGCGTGGATCCATGCCGACCCTGCTCGAGCAGATCTAAGTTTCCACGATGTAATTGCCTGTTCTAAGCATTTGTGAAGGGACATCTAGGTGGGTAATAGTAATATATGAAATTGACAATGATCGAGTAAAGGGGTAGATTACTTGTGATTACTTGAAGGGCTACCTAGGTAGACCGAAAGAGACGAGATGGACCATCCATCACGTCAGAAAGAGCCTGGTGGTGAGAGTCCAACCAGGTTCTGCTACGATACGTAGGAATTGATAATATGTCCTGANTGGATCTGATCGCTAGATTAGATCCTGACGTCATCGGTGACATGGTGAGATTCCACTGTCACAATTGGGAGACCTTGACACTTGGGTCAGAGGTCGGAATAGCTTTAAACCCCTTATTACTTGTGCAGAAGGGATTGCTTATGTCACCAGGTAACATCACCTTGTTTGGAATTGAGGCCTAGGGGGCATTCCAAGGTGAGAAATAATCATACGGTGACCCACATCATGACTTGAGCATAGGTCTCAAAATAATTAATCCCCTTGATTTGATTATCTCCTCTAGCACAGAACCTAGCCTTGGACTTCTTGATCGGGCCATCTGGGAACCACTTGCACTTGAAAGCCCATGTGCTAGGAAGTACATTCATTTCTGGTTTCTATTCAACAGCAGACCAGGTATCCATTTTCTCCAATGTCTCAATCTTGAGACAGGCTGCTTCCCAATACTCTTGAGAGAAAGACCCATTCATAGCCTGGATCCAACTTGGATTGTCTGTATCACTTCCCTTGGATTTTGCTGCTCATATCAAGGATTTTAGCCAATTAGCCACTAAAGATTCCACCAATCCATAAAAACTGCAATCAGTTGCAGCAAAATGGACAAATCTTGCAAGGTCACTTTTCAACAAGACCTTGACACTAGGAACCTCCCAGCTCTGACTGTACATGGTGGCATTGACTTCTTCAAGCTTCTTGCATACCAGTCTGTACTTGTACTCCAGTTTCTTGCAAGCCAAAATTACAGACCTTGGTGGTTGTTTAATCAGGGAGCTCTACCCAGCCCTAGCTCCCCCAAAAATGTGCTCCCAAAAATCCACGATCAAGCAAACACAAATAAAATCTGAAAATACCCACACGGACATGGCAAGATGACCCTGCCAATTCATCAACCTTCCCTATCACCAAATCTACCCCCTCCACCCATGGCATTGTTAATGCCCAATGTCAACAAGGGAATAATGTGTTTGGTCAATGTTATGGTATCACAAACTCCCCTGGAAGTGCCATATTACTGACTGTTTTTATTGTAGGTCGCCCCCTTCATGTAAAGATATACAAACTTCAATGAGCACAATGACCTGCAAGGGAACAGAATGTATCCACCTCCCATCCCAAGGGTCATCAAATCCTCTGTTAGCCCACTGGTCTCTATTGGCATTGATCCTTTGGATACAGGATTGGATGGTCATGCTGGCTATGCTGGCCCTTGGGGTTGACAATGCTGTCTGTGGGACCGTTGTGTCCACAATTGACAATGGACGAAATATATGATTGTAAGGCTGAGAGGGTAAATTTTTATTGGACATATGTTTGGAGGTGCAGATGCTGACATGGAGCACACATGCAGGCAGAGGCTGTGATCTTCCACCAATGAATGGCTGTGCCAGGAAGTTATGAAGATGGGAGCAAGGATAATTGTGAGCAAGGAGGATCAAGGACAAGTGGGAGTGAGGAGAATTGAGGATGAGCGGAAGTAAGGACAAGCAGGAGCAAGGAGGATTATGAGCAAGGACAAGCAGGATCGGGAGTGAGGATGAACAGGAGCAGGAGCAGGAGCAAGTAGGATTGTGAGCAAGGGCGGAAGTGAGGGTGAGCGGGAGCAAGTAGAGTGAGGCTAATCCTGAGCAAGGACCATCAGGAGCAAGGACCATCAGGAGCAAGGACAAGGGCAAAAGCAAATAGGATTGTGAGTGAGTAGTATCGCAAGCAAGGACTAGGGTAGAAACGAGGACAATAGTGAGCAAGAACAAGCAAGGAGCAACAATATACACTTGCATGGCCTTGGAACAGGCACGAGAGGTGGATGCGTAGAGGACAGTCAAGGCTTGGATGTTAGCAAAAAAATAGGAGGATATGTTTGCAATCCTTGCCGGTTTTGACACATTTGAGGAAAGAGTCAACAATAGTGGCTGTGGTGGAGAGAGATCGCATAGCAAATATCTTCCACAAGCAAAGAGATAGTACTCCTAGAGTTAGATACTAGGAAGACAAAATGCATAAACTAGGTAGTGATTCTAAAGCAAGATGATTACTTCTAATGCAGATAAAATTGTGATGTTTGTTGTAAATGACTTTTGATTTTATTAAAGAACCTTAGCTGATTCCTGTGTCCTAAGACAACAAGTAATTAACAGATGAAAACTACAAACACCTAGTGGCATGGCTTCTTAGAACCAGGGCCACTGTTCTAGCTGACATGCTAGGCTACCTTTCTTCCAGCTCACCAAAGTTGAACATCGGGGCTGTACTGAAAGATTTGAGAAAGCCAATATTTCTTCGTTTGGAAACCTACATCATTAAGATGTGATGGACTAAAAACCAAACTTACAGGGTACCGTATGTACCTATGTACCAAAAAGCATTGTTCTGAACTGTTAACACCTTGACACTTAACAACAGAATGGACAGAATCTTGAGCCCTGTCATATTGATGTTGGATCTCATGTCCAACTAGGTTCAATATTGTCAACCTAGAAGATCCAACTGGACAACCTAGTCAACCCAAATGTCTAGCTTTGACAGCTCTCTATGACCCACACTGACAATCCATCTTGATGGAAACTTCATGGTCTAGAACCTTGTGCTTGAATGACCTTACAATCCAATTATCTTCTTGCTCAAATACTCAAATGAAGCTTGAGATAGGCACTTCATGCAAATATCTCCTAGCTGTTCTGTGGTCAATATTTTATTTTATTTTATTGACCTCAAAATGCACTGCTCTCAAAACCAGTGTGTCTTCATTGTGTGATGTTTGCTCCTTGGTGTGAACTGTGGTGGAATAGTTTGAGCTAAAGTGAGAGCGCCAGCATTGTCTTCGTGGATAACAATGTGCATGTTGATGGCTTCTTTGCGTGATAAACCAACTGCATTACCGAGTTCATTTACCAAATTTATGACTGGCATGAGTTCCTTGCAGCATCTGGTCAAGGCTATAACTTCAGCTTGCATGATGGATGTTGCAATTTCAGTTTGTAGTTGCAACTTCCACAAAACAGGACAGTTTGCAATGTTAATCACAAAATCAGTACGACTTTGCACACAAACATGATCAAGGCTGTCTTCATAGCCATACAGTCCCGCAAAGTCTGCATCAGGGCATGCATCAATGTTGAGGTCTCTTGAGGGTTTCAACACCAAACCCTTATCCCTAGCTGTAAGCAAATAATGCCCAATCAACTTCAGAGGCCATGCTCATGCGAATGCTTGTGGCAAAACAAACATCTAGCTACCTAAAATACACTTAAAGTGATATCAGGCCTACTATGCCCTGCCAGGTACAGCAGCATTCCCATGATACTGGTGTAGCTAAATGTCCCGTGACATGGATCTCCGTCCAGGTCCTTGGTCAGGGGTGCATTTAGACATGGAGTTGCCCTTGGAGTAATCTTGTCTTGGTCCAAACCTAGAGCCTCTATGATGTGGGTAATCACTAACCCCTCCTTGGTTATCACCATCTGACCATTAGTTCTCTTGTGATCAGGTTGACTCCTAAGAATCCAGCAACAGCATCTTCTTCTAGTTCTGCCCCTTTTGTTCAAAGACACTCCCCTAACTTCAAGATATGATCTTCATGAATGGACCACATGATAATATCGCCAACGTACATTACAATGATGACAGTATCACTGGTAAACAGACAGGGACCAAGGTCCCTTTGTTTCATGGAACAGGTCTGCAACTTCTCAACAATGTATTTCCAGCCCATACAAGGTTTGTTTCAAATTGAGAACTTTGATATTTCGTTTCTTGTCCTATTGCTTGAAACCACAAGGCATCCCTTTCCCTTTCAGTGTTTCCAGCATCAATCCTTCTATATTGCTTAGTGCTAGTTCCAGTCACTATTTGTACTTAACG
>JALLOZ010003749.1:0-12139 GCA_036939875.1 Thalassiosira pacifica
TGATTAGCTCCTTGTAGATATATTATGTGAAAATATATCCCACATATTTTCAGTTCAATGTTTGATAGCCATAATTGGCTGTCCGTAAGTAGATTTTGAAACGTTTATGTACCTACCTAACAATCGATACTATCTACTCCTACCAGCTAGCGATCATCAGCGCATGCCACCACAATCAACTAGGAGTACCTACATACTAGTAATTTCTCACTCGTCTTGACAATATGCACACCACAACTAGTGTATTTCATAAGACACCTGGCATCGTAGGTAGGACTGTACCTACTAGCCGACACTGATGACATTATCTATGACATTATCTACAAAAGGGTGAAGCTCCGGATATTTATCCTATCTACGATAGGATACAGTAGAAGCATCGGCTTGGCACCATCTGCATCATGACACCTGTGCGTGCGTCACAATAAGAATGTATCTCTGGATTTTTAGCCTATCTATGTAGGGATCCACATAGGATCCAGTAGATTCGCCGGCTTGGTTTGTCAATCGTTCTCATCAAGGTGCGTCATTGATGTGTCAACTGTCACAACAACCCAACCCCCTCTTCCGGCAGCAGCCATTGTACGTTTGGAATGCTTAATAAATCTACTTTAACTTTTTGCGACCATAACAAAACCCAAATTGAGATGATTGGGTATTTAGTAACAGTTACTGATGTTCAATATTTGACAATGATTCATAAACTCACTTGTTTTTTATCTTGTATTCTTTATTATCATGACAACTTACATATTTTCAATCTTGAAAGCCATACTTGTAATCACTATTTGCTTGAATATTGTCGAATTATATAGAACCAATACAAACCTCTTAGTACTTGCTTCCGCACCAATTCGCCGATTTTTAAACTTATCAAAGCTTTCCAAACGTACCAAGTGGACGTACCAAGTGGAAACTCTAGCTATTTCTATGATCATTAGATACTGATTTCATCAAGGTGGCTGCGCACTGATATCTGATATTGTATCTGTTGACAGCACTGATATCTAGCTAGATGCGCTGATGGCTAGTCTGTGCTTGATTATTGTTTTCATTATTTCATTGTCGAACTAATCCATTTCCGACCTCCACTGCAGCTGGACTCATCAAATTCTCTAATCTTCACTGTTTGAAAGTGAGTTCATTATCTATTTTTTTAATCGCCTGCTTGAATGGTGCTATCCTCATCTCAATTCTAATCTTCTAATAAATTGCAGATGGCTTCCCGATCTCGCCGCGTCACCAAACCGAACGTTCGCTCCGGAGCGGCTCGTGAGCTCATGGATGACGCCAAATTGATCAGGCCCAAACGCAAGTCACCGGATGTTCCTGATGATGCGAAGAATGAGGTGAAAGCTTCTAAGAAAGCGGAAAATTCTCCTACTTGGGCTGGCATCGTGGCTAATTCTGCTGGCTCGGCTAAGAAGATCACGGCGCATGCCCCTACTTGGGCCGACATCGTGGCTGCCCCTGCTGATTCCTTTCAGACGAAGATGGCAACGGCTCCTCAACAAGACATCGCGAGGAAGGAGTTCAATGCTAAATCAAAAATGGAGAAGCGTCATCCTGGGGCCGGCATTGTGACGGCACTTTCGATTTTGCGAGAGAGACCTGCTCCTGCCGAATCGGTCATCATGAGCGAGGTGGTGAAGGTTCACTCTAATCGCCTTTCCAAGGTGAGTGTGTTCTATCTCAATTTTCGATTGTTTATCTCACTTCTGTTTGACCTGAGCTTTGGCCTGTCAAAATCTCCATGATTTAAATTAACTTATGCGGTATTTTTCAATTCCATATGTTGATTAGGAGATGCCGAATGGAAACAATGTAGATGTTTCAGTGGAGCTGGCGAGTCCTATCATTTTAAAGGTTTGTTTATTATCTCTTCTTTTCATATTGTAGATCCGAATTCTGTTTGCCCTTAACTTTGACTCATTCACAATCTATGATTTAATTTAATTTATTTGGAATTTTTTGATTTCATCTTATGATTAGGAGACGGAGACTGGAGACAATCTCGATGTTTTGATGGAGGTGGCGAGTCCTAGCACATCTAAGGTTTGTTTATCATTTTTCCTTTTCATATTTGAAACGGCAATTCTCTTTGAGCTTATCTTGAGCCTGTTGAAATCATATCTCTTAATTCATCTTCTTTGGCATTTTTCAATTACATTTGTAAATTAGGTGTCACCAAACGAGTACAATATTGATGTTTTCACAGAGGTGGAGAGTCCAATCATTTCCAAGGTAATTTTATCTTCTCGCCATTTTACATTGCAAATCCTGCCTTTCTTTGATCTCACCAAGAACCTCATCTTCTTTGGCACTTATTGATTCCTTCTGGTGATTAGGTGACGCGGAATGGAGACAATGTCAATGTTTTGACGGATGTGGCAAACCCTAGTGTTTCGAAGGTGAATATTTATCTACCATCATATCATATTGCAAATGCTACATTTCCTTGATATTTTCTTGAGCTTATTCAAATTCAATGATTCAAATCATCTTGCTTGTCCGTTTTTGATTCCTTCTGTTCATTAGGTGATGGAGAATGAAAACAATCTCAATGTTCAGATGGAGGTGGAGAATCCTATTCCATATCAACCTCTAATTGTTACTGCACGAAATGATCCCTTTTGTAACAAATTATTGAAGTCTGCATTGCCACTATTTGAAGTGCGTAGGTTATAGTTATATTTTGAATTATTCCTTTGAATGGTACATTTTGACTAACTCTATTTCTTTATGTTCTTTTGTTCTAGGCCATCAAACGTCAAGTGAAAGCTGGTCATTTCATTGGGCCTGTTGAAGGACCATTGTGCATGTGTATTCGTGCAGCTGAGGGCATGGACTCTGATGCAATTAAAGAACTGGAGGAGTTAGGACACAAAACACTTAATACCATCATTTGTTCTAACTTTTCTGACAGCGAGCGTATTAAAGCAATGACATTTCAGTCAGATGAAGATGAATCCGTCATTAACACCAAGCCGAGCACTTATATCATCAGTGAACAAAGCACACAAGTGAAATACCACAACATCCCAGAGGCCAGTGTCACATATTCAATTCTTACACAAGCATTTGATATTCAAAGTGCAATGGTCTTTAACTATCTCGCAGACCACTTGAGCAAACTTGAAAGTGGAAACGAATGTGATGTAGATTTGGTTTGTGCTATCTCGGACTCACATCCCCCAGAGCTCCCACCCTATGTCAGAGAAGTGCCAATATTCACGTACGATGATTGCGATGTGTACCAAAAACAGCTTGATGACATTCAGTCTCGTCATAATTGGTTGGACGACATAACAGTTGGATTCATGATGAAAGTGATAGAGAATCAAGCCAGAAAGTTGCCGCCAAATTTCTCTCAAGTCTTTATTCACCCGTGAGTTTTGATGTGTTTCCTTTTAATTTATTGTGATTCACTAGCTCATTGTCTTAGTCTCATATAACTTTTATTTCCTCTTTATTTAAATTCAATACTTCAAATAGATGTGTTATTCAGACATTGATGTCACAGCTCAACAATGAATCCGATGAAGATTATGCTATTGAGAGTGACAATTTCGCAACGGGGTTGGATGTACCGGAAAATATGGCGGTGATGGATTTCTACACCAGACGACATATCATTCCCATTAATGATGGGTATGGAAAACAACATAGTGGCAGCCACTGGAGTTTCTTGATAGTCGAAATCAGAAAGAAAAAGAACAGTGAATTTGTAGTTCCACATTACTTCCATGCCAACCCTATGCGTAGCCAACCAAATGATACCATAGCTCATGATGTAGGTCGAAGAATAAGTGCTCTGTACAAAATGCGCTGGAGAGAATTGGTCCATGCTCCGTGTGCACTCATTGACTGCACCTGTCCCCAACAGACAGACAGTCATTCATGTGCTTTGTTTGTGCTTGGCTTCATGGAATGCGTAGCTAATAATGACTTTGGAGATTCACTTCATTATGAAGGTGTAATCTCCAAGTTCACTCAGATCGATGTATCTAATCTTCAAAGTCGAATGATCACGATAATGAATGATTTGATGTCAGAAAACAATGGGGATGTTAATATATTACAGCAAGATAATGAAACAAATGATAGGTAAGAACAAAATATTAAGCATCTATATATCGCAACAACTGAATTCCATCTAAAACAAGATTATGCTTTTACTCTTTAAATAGTTTAACAGATAATCACTGTATTGATGATATATACAATGATGTTGACGACATTTTAGGGGGTATATCTCCAAATCACGATCATGGTCCTTCATTACTCCATCGAATTTCATCACCTAATAATCTCACAATTTCATCACCCTTGAAGAGAAAGATGGCAGGCGCAAAGAAACGTCAAAACTTACAACATTATGCAGGAGAAACTGCAAATGAAAATGGAGAGCGATACATTTCTTTTACGTCAATCAAAGAACCCATTGTGATCACTCTACTGCCTGAAGAAGTGCATGAGTTGTTGGTACTTGAAGTATCAGATGATCATCTTGTCAGTGTTGACTGGAAACATGGTGTTGACCGAGGTGATTTCCTAATCAAGCGTTTCCGTAAAGTGGTACCTGCCCACTTTGTCATCAGGTCAAGAAGTTCTACAATCCATGCGCTATTATGTCATGAAGATATGTCAAGAGGAAAACGGGGCGGAAGAAAAAAAAGTCATCCCTTCCTTGTCCATTTTTATGGCAAGTGTGCCGCATACCTTGATGGCTGCAAATGTACCTATCGTGCGGGGTTAACTGAGAGTGATCTCCTGGAAATTGCGTTGGGTAGAACAGAGCCAATTGAATTCATGATGATCCTTACAGGTGCTTGTTGTCATAAAACAAACAAGAGCTATGGACGATGTAGGGGCAGTGAACGAATAGCACAGGTTGATCGCTGCTTGACGTCAGAGAAGTGCGTTCGTCCTAAAGATCTTGCCAAAAGAAATCTCTTTAGTGTTGAGAGTGACCGATTCACCGTCAGAAATTTTGATGGAATTGCGGCATCAACAAGACAAGTCAATAGTTGTAGGAGAGAGGCTGTTGTGAAGAAGAGACAATCATATGGATTGGTATCATGCAAATTGGCTAATCTAATATTGTCTGCGGAGAGACTACGCAAACAAGACTACGATGAAAGAGTGAAGCAGGACGGGGACCAGGCCAGCAAACAACATTTGGGGATACTCCAATATTCAGGAATTCACGATGGTATCCTGTTAGAGCTTTGGAACCGAGTCCAAATTGAGCTCTTGTGTGAGCTTTTGGCCATAGGGTTTATAGGCTACATAGATGGAACAGGTGGCTTGACTCATCTTGAAGGCAGTGGTGTGACTACTATCCTTCATTCAAAGCTGACATTCCAGCCAAGGGAAATGTTTCTTAATCGCGAGGACTTTGACATTGGTGACCGGATGCATAATGTCCTAACCATTGCAGAATTGATTGGGAATCGATGCAACACAGAAAATGTCACTGGTTTTTTTAAACGACTTGACAAAGCATGCGTTGATGTTTGTGGAATATCCGTGAATCCAGTCTTGATTAACACAGATTGTGCTCCACAATATCAGAATGGAATAATTCAGGCATTCAGGAAAAAGGGTCAAGCATCATCAAGAATCATCTGGTCAAATGTTGTCTTATCAGTTATCAGATGGTATGAGCATGAAGTGAGCATTGGCAATAAGAGTTTAGCAGCAAATATGGCAATGGCAATGTTTGACAAGGTATTGCCAACAATGTTACACCAATGCAGAAACCATGTGTGTGTGGCACAAAATACATGGGTTGTTGATAAGGAACGCCCGCCAGAAGTGAAGAACTTAGGAGACAAGTTGACGGGTCTATTCTCACATCTGGCTGACAAGATGACTGCATTACCATCAATGTGTCATTCAATGGTTTTATTGTCAGCCAATATCGTCATTCTCAGTACGCCAGAAATCATTTTGCCTTCTTTTGATTTAGCATCTCCTGTTCATGAGCACAGGGATATGAAGGAGTTACAAGACATAGGAGCAACAATGCAAACCATCATGAGAACAAATGCATCTTCATTATACATAACTACAAAAGAAGATCTCAGTGCATCAGTCAAAGAAGCCATGCAATACAATGACAAACCATCTAGTCAAAGTTTTTCTGGAATAGAGGTTGCTGAGAATGTAATGTCATCTCTAAGACAGGACATGAAGTTTTGGTACGTATATTTGCATTCGATAGATGTCAAGAAGTCAACAGGTATTGTGAAGATTCACATCATCATTGATGTGTATGATGACGATGATGGCACTCCGACTGCTATCACAGTGGGGTATTTTGAACATGAGATCACTCTTCCATATGTGGGTGGAACCATCACAAATCCAATGGTGTGTGATTGTGCTGCATTATATCTGAAACAGCAATGGCTCAAGGAATTTGCATTGATTTGTAGAGCACCAATAGACTTACTTGAGTTTGTTCTGCAGAAACATGTTGTGTTTGGAAATAATATGCATGTGGAAGGTGTGGTGAGAGATGTGAAAGCTAAACCTGATGTAAAAATGACTTGCAAAGAACCTGCTATTTATTTGATTGAAAGTTATGCAGATGTCAAGCAGAGTGCAAGAAAGTTTGTGAATGACTTGGATAACTCCAAACACACTCTAGCAAAGCGGAAGGAAAGATCAGCAGCAATAAAACAAACAACTAATTAAATCGAGATAGATACTGCCACAGATGATGCAGCTATGAATGATGGGTTCAATAATAGAGATATGGTATGGGACAGAGGGAATACGGGCAAAGCAATGGAAGAAAAGAAAAGGAAACAATCAAATGAGGTGTTCAAGGTTGCCTTCCCTGAAAACAAAACAAATAAGGAGAAATTTGATTTGTTGGAAGAGCACGTAATATCAGAGGGAGGTAGTTTGGAAGGAATGAAATATGTCACATTCAATGTATGGATCATCGGGAATAGGCGAGCTAAACGCCCAATCAAGGGCCACATCATTCGTGCTTTTGAATCATTCATCAGACATAACAGTGGAATGGGAATATTGTAATGGGAATTCACAATATATATATAGAAACAGTATGAGAATAAGCATAACAAATAGATAATATATTGCAAACACATGAAGCTTCAACCATTTGGTTGATGTTAGGAAAATAGTGAGTTAAATGTGGGGAATACCACCGCCCCATTACACAACTTCAGGTCGTTTCAAAAACACAGGAAATATGGAAAATACAAAAAAATGATTGAAACGACCTTAGTTTATGAAACGACCTCAATTTGGAAACGGTGTAATGAAGATTTTTGAAACGACCTCGTTACAAACGACTAGAATTGTACGTAGTGCTCCTCCCCCGCTCTCGCTCCTCACCATGTGCTGCCGCTGGCCACCTCCTGGCCAATAGAGCCACCCAAACCTTCCGCCAAAGCACCTCCGCTGCATCCGCCGACGGCATTGACCCATCGGATTGAAATGCTGGATCGCCGCCGGCTCTTGGGGCCGCTGACACCGCCGACGGCCCCGACACGTCCACAGACGATGATGGAGGGAATGGTTGGATGTTCACCTGTTCTCCCACCGTTGGTTGATTAAACCACCACCTCTTCCTCCGTCCGTCCGATCCCCATTCGAATACATCTGATCCCGACGGGTAATGCCGCTAAATCAATCAAAAGGGGGCGAGGAATGGCCAAATCGCCATTTCCCTGCCCTTTCGTCAAATAATACTACCCGCCCTTCTGGCCTTAGATGCCCCGAGGTCACTCAAGGGAACCCTGCATCACCAACAACCCCCGACAAAACAATCAAATAGTCCAATGGAACGTGTGGCGCTGGAGGATTACTGGTAGGCATCATTTAATTGGTCCACACGCACCCAAATTGCATCAATTCGGATTTCTGCTGAGTTTTCTGACTGGGGGCAGGAGATATTGAATTACAAAATCAAAGATAAATAACAATAGATAACAATCAACTGCACGGATCGAATCCGCTGAGGGGGTGCGTGTGAGGATGGTACACTCTTCTGGGGATGGAAGAGCGTGTGAGCCCTGCCATCCCCAAACATTGCAATGAAAAGGGAGGTACGGCAATGCCACGTATCATTATTCACTAGCATTAAAATAACATCATTGATTGGATACAAGCAATCAAATAATTCCTAGTGTTAGTCTATTGATACAAGATCTGTGAAAGTGGTTGTAACAACTCTTGCTGAAGTGCATACAAAATAGTACTTCAAAGAAACACCTAGTTACTAGAAAACATTACTATACAACGACAGGCAATGATGACATTGTCATAGGAGTGCCAGACCTTGGCATAGTATGAGACCCTAGTATCATTTTCATAAGCATCCTGCAGCAAGGAGATGTCATCGGAGGCTGATGTGGCAGTAGATTGAAGAGTTCGAGTGCAGAGATATTGATTTCTTTACTAGTAGAGTTCTCATTTTTGATTTAGCGCGTCAAGAACGAGTTTAAAAGGGCATCGATATTACTGGGTCTATTAAAGGATCCCACCCTCGATATTCTGAGATTCGTATCCTTCTATTCTGCACTACACCATTGTGCCGACTTTGTCGTTGGCAGCGACGATGGTGTGGGTTTAAAATCACAGTGTGATAAATTCAAGGAAGAGGCGGAGCAGTTGATCAAGTTGAAATTTGAGGATGACACAAAAATCGAAGAGGAGTGGAAGTGCTTGAACAAGTTGAGGTCATGCTGCCTCCACCCCAATCTCATTGCTGCCGCAAAGGCCATTCTTGAGAAGGGAGATAAAGAGACGAACCCCATCATTCGTGCCATATTGCGCTTGTTGCAACTGCTCAATGCTCAGCGTGAGAATGTGAATGACAATGGTGCCAAGTTCAAGAACGGATATAGAGAGATTCGAATATACATCGAAGAGGCTTTGGAAGCCGTTGTCAGTAGTGGAGTTGAAGCCAAGGACAAAGATGGCAATCCATACATGGCGGTCGAAAAGGGCGTGACGTATACAGCAAACCTTGGCAATGGCATTTCTGCAAAAGCATCGCTCGCCATTATCAAACATTGGGCGCCACCAAGTTGTGAGGGATACGAAGATCCACTTGGGTGGAAAAGCATGATCGATCGACTGAACGGCTGTATCAGCGCATTCCTACGCTATATACCATTCATTCTCCAGAGAGAAGCCGGTGGCTCCATGAACGAATCAATCAAGGAATCAGTCGATGAGTCTATAGTATTTACTGACATGTTCCCATGTGTCATCAAGGACAAACCGAGCCACGCCAAGGAAATGCGCACCTACGTAAAAGATGCTGAAATCACGGAAGATATATGCCATCTCATCCCTGCGTTGATGATGGTGTGTCAAGTTGAATTCAGTCGCCAGAACAATATCAAGCTGAAAGTTCTTTGTGCCTCTGCGCCAGCATTGGAAACACTTTTCAATAACAGGGGTCCAGCTGTCACGATGTTGATCATTTTCCTTTCGTACGTTCCACATGGAGAATGTATGAGCATGCCCGATTCTCACCTTGGTCCGAAGAATTTTTCAGGGAGGAGACTGGACGGGTGTACTCAGGCCCTTGTTAGTGCATACACTATTCCAGGCCTCCAGTTATTTGCATTGTCACGACTCATGCACAGAGTCTCAAAACGAGACGAGCTATCACCAGAGGAAATCATGATAAAGTTGCAGTTGAGTATAGATGCTTGTATTCGAGGTGGAATCGCATGTGGCAAGCTTCGAACAGAGGCAAAGTATTTGATTGAAGCGGGTAGACAGGATGAGCTCACTGAAACGCATTGGAGTCTGATTGATGGGAGTATTGAAGGTGGAATTGCATATGGCAAGCTTCGAATAGAGGCCCATGATTTGATTAGAGCGGGTAGACAGGGTGAGCTTACAGAGAAACAATGGAATTTGATCAATCATGTCACTAGTGGCGAGCTACGAGCAGAGGCGATGGATTTGATGCGAGACAGTAAATATGATGAGCTTACTACATCGCACTTGAATGTACTTACAAATCAACGTTTTTCTTCGGATGAGGCGAAATTGTTTGTGAGTATACTTCGTTCAATCGCAGATGGCACAGTTACGGATGAACAGATGGAGTGGATTCGCGATTTTGATGCATTTGATAAGTCCTTCAATAAGTCGTGTCAAAAGTTGGTTCGGTTCAAGATTGAATGCTTCGATACTAACCCCAAGAACGCAGGAAAATTATTCTTCGTTGATCAACATGATTCTATTTCGCTGTATACATGGTGGAGGAGGCATGTTACATTGTTTGACGACACCAAAGATTGGAAGAATAATCCAGAGCACATGAAAAGGTGCATGAATATTGCGGAAGTCCATGATGTGAACATAGTGATCTATGAGCGACAATACCAAAAGCTGAAGAATCTTGGTTGGATAAGTTTTGATATCCAAGCTCTTGGAGAGGAACAAGCAATGAGACGTGTGAAACCAGAACAGGCCGCACAAATAGAAGAACGGAGGATGAAAAGTATTATGAAGCGTCAAGCTTTACAAAAGAAAATTCGTAAAAGATAATAAATCATCAGAGCATAATGCATTCATTAACAAGAAGATGGCCTTTTGGAAACCTTTCAACATTATAAAAAACTATGAATGTTTTCAATCCCGTCTAGTGAATGCTAGTGAATACATTTTCATGTATAGTGTACGTATTAGTTTTCTGCGACATGAGATTGTTTGAGATGCCTGCCATGACTCCAATGCGAATTATTTGTTGATTCCGTGTATGGCGTCACATCTACACTCTGTTGTTGGGCGAAAGCATCTTGATTTTTCAACATATCTGCCACAGCTAAGTGAATGGCATTCTTCCATTTCAGGGAGGGAGGTTTGGCCATGAGTACATTGTTCATTGTTCCACGAGACTCAGTCTTTTCATCGCTCTTTCCCAATGATTTTTTTGTTCCGCTGCCGCGCCTGCTGCTGCTACGCGGACAGTACTCAAGACTTTTCCCATAGCTCCCACGCCTTGGCTTCTCGCAGAACCTCTCCTACTTTTGTTCACGTGTGTTTTAGCTTGAGACGATCGCCCATTACTTCTGGATGATTTTCTACCAGTACCAGATATCCCTGCACGACGGAGAAGGGCAGCTTTTGCCATAGTTGAACGGATAGCAGAATCGTCTGATTCATTGTTGTTCGTGGTATCTTTTTCACTGCTCGATTCCTCGGTGCTCTGGCTTTCACTGTCATCAAGTTCATCCGAGTTGGAATCAGTTTCATCGCTGTTTTCACTTTCATTCTTTATTTCTGTAACAATAGGAAGGTCGTTTACTTGAATCCCTTCCGCGTTGAATTGTTTATTTGGAAAAGGATCATAATCCACAACCAATTTGTCTTCTTTTCCTGACGATACACCAATCTCCGTGTTATCAGGGGTAGGAAACGTGTCAACAAAACTTTTACTTGGATCGTCTTGGTCAAAATTAGTTTCCCAAAAGTCTTGCTCAACAGCCACACCTCTGGAAACAGAAGTGATCCGCGCCCCAGACCCAGCAACCACCGTTAATGATATTGGAATGTCTGTTTCGTCCGCCTCTGGGAATATTTCAGTGGTTATTGTATTTTCAGCGATGGCCGATAATTGAGAATGTCTCTGCGGAGTGTGGTGATGTCGAGACAGTGCGGGATGGCTGCATTGTCGACCGGATCCAAAATTGGGAGGTGATAGTGCAAGAGATACGTTATTTTCCGGCAGTATCAACGCGCCGATGGCCGCAACAATGACACAAACAGCATAGGCATAAATCATCGGAACAGTGGAAAATTAAATAACACGCAGATTCCCGACGCCGACCTCGTTTTGACAAATTCCAATTCCAATTTCAACTTCAATACTTCACCGCCCCACTCAACGGACAAATGATGAGCACTGTTTTTACTGTACTGGTTGTGCATTCCTTATGCACGCAAATTAATGCAGCTGTGTACTAGCAGTAGAGTGCTGGTGATGATTATGGTGGCGGTGGCGGTCAGAGCAAGTCAAGAGTGTGGCCATTAGGCTTTTGCTAATAGGGGGCGCGTGGGAGCGCCCACGAAAAGCGGTTTGCTGGTTCAGCCTCAACGTGCCGATTTTGTGTCTAATTTGGATATATTT
>JALLOZ010003753.1:0-12086 GCA_036939875.1 Thalassiosira pacifica
ACAGCATCAGCCTTAAGAATTTCTAATGCATCATCTCCCTTCTTCTTCTTTTTGTCTCCATCTTTCTTCTTCTTCTTTGAGCCAGTGCCACTACCGGCAAAACTGATCAAACAATCCATGAGGGAACGTACCGCCAATCGACCCTTCTTGGAATGGACCCTACCGGGAGCCCCTCGAGCTACTTCAAAGATCAGGAAGGATACACCATCAATGGCATCGGCGCGGGCTCTCTTTGCGCTGTTGGTCATATGAGTAATTGTCTCACCGACTTCTTCGTTGTCATCCCCTTCGGTAGCCGCAGGAGCAGCAGCTGCCAACGAGCCAGCCAACGCCTTCAGCGTCCTGATCAAATGGCGTTTCAATCCCCCCTCCGTACATTTCCTCAAAATAGGCGCATACGATTCAGCTGACAATCGTCGTACCACATCACGTTTATGACATACGGTCTGGCCATAGTATTGGCGGAGAATGTCAGCGTCTCCCGCTTGCTTTGATTCTTTCTCTGATTGTTTAATACTCGGGAGATGTCCGTTGTGAATAAGTTGATCCGCATTGTACTTGTACAGGTAGGACAAGGTACGGAAGGCAGACTCGACGAGAGATACATCCAACACCACAGACTGCTGTTTGACAGAAGTGTCTACTGCTTGAGGGGGATTCAACATGTCATCAATAATACGAGGCAAGATCCTCGTATGCAAGTACGGATAGATCTCTTCGCGGAGTTCTCGTGCCAATACCCCAAAGAGGTGTAGGATATCGTTCGTGCCACCATTCACCGTGTATCCATTTGGTGCAACCTCATCGGCCAGACGTTTCTTGTACGCCTTCCGGGATTCATTGGCAAGTCTCTCCGGGGTTGCAAAGCCATGATGTTCATCGCCTCGGGGAGTCAATAGATACGCAATCAGATGGTCTACGACACGGTCTGCGTGATGTAGCAATTCCGCGATGGATTTGCAAACGGGTCGTAATTTTCGTACCAAACTTTGGAATAGGTGTGATCCATTACGCTGTGCAGAGACATCTAGTTCCGAAAGGAAGATTGTTCCTCCTGTGATGAGCTCAGACGTGGCTTCTTCTTCTTCATCCCCGTCTAGCATGGTCGCATCTTCTGTTCCATCTTCATCAGCAGCACTGTATGGAGTCTCTAGCTGCAGCTTGGATTTGGACGAGACGATCACGGCGGTCCGTCCGATGCCTAATCCTTCCGCATCGTTATCCTGACCAAAATATCGCACCTCCTCCTCCTCCTCTACCTCGTCACCATCATTCTGCTTCTTTCCCCTTTGCTTCTTCTTTCCGCGCTTCCTCTTGGCACTACTGCCACCTTGAAACGAGGAGTCATGAACTCGTTTCTCGCGAACGCCAGTGGCGCTACGGGCGGATAAGCGATTGCCATCAGAGCTTCGGTAGACGTCGGCGCTGGCAGTTTTGGCGCGTGATTTGGCCGAGGCGAATCGCAAGCGGTTCTTGCCGCCTTTGTTGTTGAAGGATTTGGTTGGCTGATGATCCATGTTGCTGTTGCTGCTGTTGTTCTGTTGTGATCTCTCTAGCTTTTAGTTCATCGAGAGACCCTTTCGTTCGACGTGATGAGATGGTAGTTTGATTCTATTACTGTTCATCTGGCCAAATCTGGCTAGCTGGTCTCATGCCGATTGTTGCATGGATTGTTGTGGCTGAGATTTCGTTGTTGGTGTTGCATGTTGCATGCATCGCACTGCGTGCGCGCGGTGATGGTGATTGCAGGCATGCAGATATATAGATGCAGGAAGAGCTCAAATGTGGTTGTCGATTTCTATGGTCCTGGTTGATTGCAAGTTTATTGGCGAGATTTCACGGGATAGTGGGAATGGGAATTCAGTAACCTGGTATCGCTAGGATACTTGTACCAATACCCCTGTACGATACCTTTCACAGAGAACGGAGTCAAAAACCAAGCAAATAATAATAATTGATCAAAATGGGGCTTCACAAGCTTCAGCAGGAACAACTGTCGTTCAAGGAGTCAGACACTTCATACCAAGCTTCAGATAAGGTGCTGCCGTGCTCACTTCATCTGCGCATGTTGCCAATGTCTCTCAGATACAATGACATTGCAAACATCAATATATTCGTCGTTGCAAATACTACTCATCAAGATCATAGGCTGTCCTCCGGCTCTAGGCAAAAAGCAAAAAGAAGGCTTGGGCACTCCAGTGTCAACATTGTGTTTCAGGGATCTGTCTCCCTATGAATGTGTCATTTCATTGCTTGACCCTGACCTTGACCCATCTCAGATAATGTTTGCTTTGTATCCTAGCTCCCTTGTCGGCCCAAAAGGCCAACTCAAAAGAGAATGACAGTGCAATTAAGATTAAGAAGGTATTGCACCATTTGATTTGGGTGAAGGATTTGTGGGCTCTGGTTATCTCCTTGGGTGGATTTTTTTGTACTTGAGGCAGGGAAGATATTCCTTATAGGTATTCTTGTCCAGTACTCCGTCAATGTCAATGTAGAATCCGATCTCAACTTTCCCGTCTGGAACATTGATCTGAGATTGCATGTAAACATAATGGCGTTCAGCTGCATTCTGGTTCTGTTTCATCAACTTGTACAGATAAGCCCTGATACACCATAGTATAGCTTCAATTTTCTACCTACACTCCCTTGTCCTTGCAATTCTACCTTTTGCAGTGTAGCCATTGGTGGGGCATTCCGTCTCAATGATACTCTGACAGTTTAACACAAGTGCAGGAGCCAACATCCTCTCAAAGAGAGCCCAATCTTCCTTTCTCTGCTTGATAACATCAGTAGGCAACACAATCATTCACCTCTCCAAGATCAAGGATGGGGGTGGGGGTGAGAAATGAATGTATTTGTATTGGAATCAATGTTATTTTTGTTGTGCGGTGCATCTCAATTTCAATGCATCCACCAACACTCTGACTCTGAGCTTATATATTGCTGTCGGTGACAGCAACTATCACTATCATAACTTTGATGATACATATGTGGCCTGCAATGCCATTCACAAGCCACTTGAGAAAGCTGTTCACTTGTATCCATATAAACAGTATTAGAGGAGCGGCAGTGACTATAATGGTGGTGTGAATCTTCTGCTAGCACCTTGTAATGGTCACGCATATCGACAATGAATCAGCAACTTCAAGTGATGAGACAATATGAGCCAGCAACACATCCTGTGACAGACACGTTCAGTATGATCTGGGTGGTACATGCCCTCTTTATCCTAATGTCAATCACAAGTGGTGTGAATACAGTCAGTTCAAACAACAAAATATATTGTTCGAGAGGGAGCTATTGCCTGATTACAATGCTACTTCCAAGGAACATGGTAAACCAGAAACTAATGCAAAGGATGGCAAGGCTGCTGAGTTACTTTACTAATGTCATAAACTTGGCCATCTATTGGTCTTCAAACTCAAGAAACTAGCAAATATTGATGCAATCCTGAAATATCTCTCTGAGGTGACACCACCGATGTGCACTTGATGCCTCTTTGGAGTAATGACTAAGGTCGGGCACCCAAAACAGTAGAACAATAAATCTCTGTTTGAAGCAACTGCCCCAGGTCAATGTGTCTCTGTAAATCATATGATCAGCACTCAGGCCAGTCCAAATGACAGCCTGGCCACAGCCATGAATCCTGTCTTTGGTATCTTTTGCTTTTGGTGAGTTTTTCCGCAAGGCTAAAAAGCATCAAGTTTTTTTGCATTTTCCCCACAAACAACCTCCAAATAGTATTCCTGCCATGGCCACAAATCCTGCTTGATCGTTGACACGAATCTGACATTTTTGGCACCAAAGTCCATCAATGTATTTTTCTTTCAAACCATGCTACCGAAAAAACAATAGACAAACTAAATGAAAGAAGAACAGTTGTGTGTGTATGTAAAACTACTATTCCCATGCATTGTGTTCACCAAAAAGAGAGAACAAAAAGCAGGCAAATCCAGTTAAAAGACTCCAAGTCAATCCACCCACTATTTGCATATGCCTACTCAAGACTTGCTCTAGGCATGCTCTAGGCATGCTCTAGGCATGCTCTAGGCATGCTCTAGGCATGCTCTAGGTACTTACAAAGAAGAATTGATTGATCATTATTCTTTTGTTTTTATAGTAGCATATGCTTTCTAAACATATTATTCAAAGTTTGAAGGACAGACTCTTTAGAGGAAGATTCAAAATAAGGCAGAGATCACATTAAGGTATTTTTTACTTTACTTCTATCTGTCTATACGGCCATTTTCCTACTATTCCTACATAGAAAATTCTGCCAGTCTCCCACCAACTCCACAATTAAGAATCTTTGAGTTGACAATGGTGTCACTTCCGTTGGAACAAAACAAGCAACCATAGTAGCAGCCGACCTCCAGCAGCATTGACACCTATGCACTCATTGTTGATCAGGCATCACCGGACTATTGGGGAAGTGACGGGGAATATTTCTTATTGCCTCCAAGTGCAAATACGTATCCAGGTGCACTGCGGTGACTTCGCTGATTTATTCTGTGCAGCGTGAGTTGATTGGGCAAAAATTTGATGCAATTTTTTGCACCCGCAGGATCATGTTTGCCATACCACATATCTTCCCTTGTCTTATTCGTGGCACTGTTCCCAGGTGATTAATAGGACAACAGGTGCCGCAGATTTATTGTCTAATATCCTCCTTGTAGCCACAGATATTGTACATCATTCCTGTTCTTTAAATTCAACTGTCATCTAAAACTGATCAAGCCCATTTTAGCTCCATCTCAGGAACTTGACAATTTCCCAAAATAGCAAAGGCAAAGGTAACCAAAACCAAGGGGAAATCAGTAGATGTTCAACGCAAATTCAAAATAGAGAGGGATTGGCATACCAAAGAGAGGAGAACTAGAATTACAGAGAATGCAGAGAATGCATCTCCTCCCTCTTCTCCTCAACTGCCTCTTCCTCCACCCAATCCTGCCAAACCACCCAATCCCCCCAACAAACCAATAAAGCCTAGACCATCAGAGAACCGTGCAATGGCAAAGCAGGCCCATGAGGGATTGAAAGATGTTCCCCAGCAGCAGAAGGGAAATCAAAAGCAACATCCAGACACAATAGCCAAGTATTCTCCAAAGCATTGGACAAATTAGGCAACAGGTAGAATGTGAAGGAGGCAGTTGAGACATTTTTCAAAGATCAAGGCTCTGATAATGCTCTCTCTTCTGACAAACATGACATAAAGTACATGATTCTGAAGGATACTTTTTACAAGTACGTTCATAAAGATCCCAAGAAGCATTGGAAACTTGGTTCTTACATGGGAGGAATATGAAGGTCTCTGCTGAAAAATATGAGTTCTTGATACAAAACACAATCCGCACTGATTGTGTAAAAAATGATGGGTTAACATAAACACAAGTTGTCACGAACCTTCAACATCTGGAGCCAGACATTGAGTATATTCAAGTGAAAAACTTTGTTCAATGCACATTCGAGAAGAAGGCTGCTGGTCGCATCAAGCCTAGGCAAGCCCAGGGTTAGAAGACCACCTCCAAGTGTAGACAATGTACAGTGGCTCAGCAATACCACTGTTCCAGAATTACACAAAAGCCCTTTCATTCCTAAGAGAGAAGAACATGGGTATTTGCAATGAGACTGGCAAACAGTTTGGCAAACTGATTGAGCACTTCATTCTTGGTGCTGACAAGACATGTCTAATTGCAAATGTAGATGTTGATTTGAGAGTACTCGGGTAGGCTGGGAATAAAGAACACAAGAAGAAAGGCGGCCAACTACCACGGCTCCATCATGATGCAACGGACCGGAAATTACACTGGCAATAACGGCCACACTACCTTCATCATGAAGGGAGAGAAGCGCCAACCTGGCTACAGCAATGTGCTTCTTGAAAAGAAAGGATGTGCACCTAGATCTACTGCCATGATGACTGATAATGTATTTATGACTGACAAGGCATTAAAGGAGATGGCTGACTCCATTGTCTGGGGATATCATTTATTGCTGGTGGTGGAAGACAATCTGCAGTGGTGGATGATTGAAACCTTTGATGAGTTTGGTGCCCATCTCAACAATCTATCTGTGCTAAAAAAGAGAGTAATGACAAAGGTCCTCTGTCTCAAAGAGGAAGGCAATTCATCATCCTTCAATCAAGCCTGCAATTACAATCATATGGTTGCGAAAAATAATAAGAACATTCAGGTGATGAGCCTTGCATACCTCTGTCAAGATTGCAATTACATCCGCAATACCATTGATCAGCGGAAGTTTATTTGCTGTGGCTTTGCGGCTGTTTGTCGCACTAAAAAAAAGGAGATATCGGAGGGCTCATTCGGCATGGTCAACCTCCACCCCAAATGCCAAATCTCCTTTTCTGCCTGGTGTAAAAAATTGAGCCATGCATGCAGGCTGCAGACTCCTTTGATCTCGTTGCTCAAAGCAACAATAAACTTGACATTCAGACTTATTTCCCATTATTACACTGGCAATAACGGCCACACTACCTTCATCATGAAGGGAGAGAAGCGCCAACCTGGCTACAGCAATGTGCTTCTTGAAAAGAAAGGATGTGCACCTAGATCTACTGCCATGATGACTGATAATGTATTTATGACTGACAAGGCATTAAAGGAGATGGCTGACTCCATTGTCTGGGGATATCATTTATTGCTGGTGGTGGAAGACAATCTGCAGTGGTGGATGATTGAAACCTTTGATGAGTTTGGTGCCCATCTCAACAATCTATCTGTGCTAAAAAAGAGAGTAATGACAAAGGTCCTCTGTCTCAAAGAGGAAGGCAATTCATCATCCTTCAATCAAGCCTGCAATTACAATCATATGGTTGCGAAAAATAATAAGAACATTCAGGTGATGAGCCTTGCATACCTCTGTCAAGATTGCAATTACATCCGCAATACCATTGATCAGCGGAAGTTTATTTGCTGTGGCTTTGCGGCTGTTTGTCGCACTAAAAAAAAGGAGATATCGGAGGGCTCATTCGGCATGGTCAACCTCCACCCCAAATGCCAAATCTCCTTTTCTGCCTGGTGTAAAAAATTGAGCCATGCATGCAGGCTGCAGACTCCTTTGATCTCGTTGCTCAAAGCAACAATAAACTTGACATTCAGACTTATTTCCCATTGCCGAGTCAAGCAAAGTCTCCAGCAGAGAAGAAGGCTGCTGTGGAAATTGTGGAAACATATCACAAGGATGCATGGAACATAGATTGTTACCATAAGTTTACAAAAGCTCTCAGCATCAATATGTATAATCTCCCATCATTATAGCCATGTATTTTCCTGACAATGGAATTTCCTGAGAATATCAAGAGGGTGTCTTCGAGGAGTCTACGTGACCTCAGGAATTGTTGAAGATGAGATTTCTGGGATAGAGAGCCGATGGGCAAAAGCAAGCAACGTGTTGTCTGCATTTCATCATCTGTCGGAGTTCTTGAAAGGAATGTATTTGCTTAATCATCAAACAGTTTTTCATCAGAGGAAGTATGCCGATAAGAAGGGGGCACAATATCTCTGAGCATCTTGATGTCCATCCTCATGCAGCACATCAGAGAACACTGATGGATATTGATTCTGTAAAAAGGGTGCAAAGCTCTACAATAGCAGACTTAAAGAAGAAATTTCTCTGCTAAAGGCTGTACAGGTGAGGTTGAATAATCTTGGACAGATTAGAAAGCACAGTCAATTCATCAATTCACCCACAAGAGTTGAGAGAAGAAAGCAACGGTGGACGCTCCAATGCTCAATAGGGAGAGTATCGGAAATCACCAAATTGGAGGCAGCTGAAACCTTAGGCCAGGAAAAGGACAAGTCACTCACTGCCATTCAATTGGCGATTGAGATGGTAACAGTAGGAGAGACTGAGAAGAGAAAGTTCCAAATAAACACAAGCTTTGTTGGTGATGAGCTGTGGATGGGAGAAATCTGTGTTATCTTACTCTTTTGTGTGTGTAAGATACAAAATTAAATTGGCGAAAATGTAATCATCCAGCTGATGGTCCTGATGCATTTTGTTGCTCATAATCTGATNACAACACAACACAACACAACACAACACAACACAACACAACACAACACAACACAACATAAAAATCGCCACAACGCGAAGTCAAATCAATTGAATTGCAATTATCCGTAAGATGGTCCCGGTGAATTTTGTCACCCATACCTCGATGGTAGGGTCGGCCAGTGGTGCAAATTGATGCCACTGACCTTCTTTATCACCGGGGTACAAGCCATCAAACATTGTGAAAGGGATAGGCATTTGATTTTGCTAATTACTGAGGTAACATATCTTAATGCTACCAAGATGCTATTGCTGTAGAATTGTAGATAAAACTAAACAATACTTAGATGTTTGATATATTTTCTCACCATACATCATGGTAGAGCCACTGGCAACAACGGCAAATACACTTGCAAAGAATTTGCTCTTTTTCTGACCAGAAATCCCCACTGTGGCCTTAGTGTTGTACCCGTTGATATGTGCCCTCTCTGGTAAGTCTTAAGACTATCTGCAGTGCTGAATGGAGGGGATCCATGTCATGGTGACCGCTCTTTGTCCAGATGGGGGATCTGGCTCTGCCATAGTCTTGATGAGGAGAACAATTGACAACAATGAGCAGGGATAAAGGTATCTTGGGTTTGTTTCATACGTGCAATATGTAATAGAGCAGTTAATTACCTCAAAATTAGCCTATTATAACCTATTTTAAATGGGAACCCTATATAGGAAATAATATGAAAAAATGGGTCAAATTGGTGGGATGCTGATCTATGACTGCCAGTGAATGACTTAGATTGACAACACATCTTCTACATGTAAGGACAGGATCCATAGCCATGGCCGGGCTACCATTTGAACCAGTATCAAGTTGGGGGTACATTCTTGAACTGTCCCCTACAGTATCCCAATACCACCTTCAGTACCCCCCATGTCACAAGAAAGACGTGTGAGAAAGAACTGTGTCCCCCTATACCCCCATCTCAAGTAAGGCCAAAAATAGGTTTTCAGCCCTTGACCTTGTGATAAGAAGTACTAAATCTCAGAAGATATTGAACATTCTATGGTATATAAAATCAGTTTTTGGTGGTATTTTTTATTTTTTTCGTTCTACGAAAATAATGTTTTTTGTGTGATGAGAAGATACAGGGATACAGTCAGGGGACAGATATAGTACAGTCAGGGGGACAAGTTTAGGCGATATGTATCGCCCACTTCTGCCCCCGAACTGTACTATATCTACCCCCTGATGGTACTCCCATCATCAATTTGTTGCCCTCAAACTTTCATTTGATTATTAAAAAAAAGATATGTGATTTTCCTCATGCAATTTTGTCCTCAAAAGGAAAATAATATGTTTTTCATGTGATAAAATGGTACAGGGGGTATAGTAGGGGAAATGGATATGGTGCAGTTGGGGGATATGTTTAGGCAACACATATATTGCCTATTTCTATCCCCCAACTGTACTAGATCCATCACTCCACTGTTACCCTGTAATACCATCTCATCACACAACAAATATTTCAGATTTTTTGAAAAAGTTCTGTTTTCTGCAAAAAAGAAAAAATAGATACGTATTTCTTTTCGGAAATAGACTGAAAAGACATGTGATTATTCATCCATGAGATAGGTAACTAAATATATGACACATCCTAAAAGATAATGAAGAGGACAAGAAAATTAAAATTTTGACATGTGAAAATGCAAAGATATGCAAGTTTTGAACTTTGCTCTACAGTTAAAAAAAAATAGAACAGTATAAGCCCGTTTCTTGATCTAGAAAGAGTACAATACCAGTTTTGTTATACATTTTTATTAAATGATTCTTAGAGTTATTTTTTACTGAATCTATTACTTGACTTAAACAAGTTTAGCGTGAATGAATCATAGACGAGAAAAATAGCAGAATCCAGTCACAAGGCAAAGCTACAGTATCCCCATAATGAAGTCAAGGCAAAAATATCTTGAGATGGAGCACGGCAAATTCAAGTCTCAAAGAAAACTGCAGTGGTCCAGAGGGACGTAGCCAAGGCAAAGCAAGAAAAGATGGTACCAATTGTTCCATCATTGTGAAATTCATGTGCCATGCCCCGCAAAATTGTAACCGCGACAAAAAACATCCGTCTCCCTTCATCTCCACTAAGCCTCATCCAAGTTCTCGCATTTTTTTGCAGCAAAAATGTTAGCACAAAACAATGTGAATGTGAATATGAATGACATGATGAACAAAGCGAATTATTGTCATTTCCCTTAGCAGGATTAAGGGTAAGTAGGAGACAAGATCGTACTTGTAACTCCGTACGCAGCACGTAACTGGTACGAAATATATGAAACAGGTATCTTATGTAGGAATATGTAGGAATGCAAAAAAACACTGAACACAAAGTGCGATCTTGTCGTGTCGCACGTCGTGCGTTGAACACACAAAACATCTAGCGTCTGCTAGCGTTTTCATGTTGAAACAACCTTCAAGAGGATTTGCTTCACAATGACCCCTTGCGGGATCAAACTTGAGACCTTCGGCACTCTCGAACAACCAATTGCAACTTAGCTATCGAGATAGCCAAGAGTCATACGTATCTTTTGGGCCAAAGTAGGCTTTATAAACCCGAATTTCCCAGAAGTTACGCTACCTAGCGTGAAGCTAGTAAAAAAATGGTCGCAACTTTGCGACCGTACCTCAAGTCCTGTTAACTCTCCCAACTTTGGATGAAAAGTTCTCCCCAACCGCTCATCCCTAGCGGTCCACCCATGGCTAGTATTTATGCCATTGAGCAGGGCAGCGGAACGGTGTCAGAGATGCATGACAGGAACGTTTTGCAAAGGAATCCGAGCGTGCCGACCATCTTGACAGCCTTGACAGCCCCCACTCCTGAGGACACGCTCACGACTGATGCTGATGTTCAACTTGAAGGGAATGAAGGCAATCCGGACACTGTTGACAATGTCGGACTCTCCCTCAAAGGTACATCTAGCACGGGATGCAGTGGCGGCGCCGCCCTCAAAGCTCCAGTCATTCTGGTAAATATCCCAGTTGGGGTGCTGCACAAAGCATTTCCAGCTGGGGTACCTACCAGAAATACACAATTCAGTAACTTTGACGAAGATAGAATTGAGGCAGGCTATGACTCCAATGGGGAGCAACTATTCTATGACCCCATCGCATTGAAAGAGGATGCTGATGGTTACTATGAGGACATTCTTCCAGGTACTCCTCCCGTTCCTGCACGTCCTCCCCAAGCAGCAGCAGTAAAAAAAAGTCTCGTACATGTACCCGTGCCCATGGTAATACCTGCAGAGCAATTACAGGGGATGAAGATGGCTGGTCTAAAGCATGAGTTGAAGATTAGGGGTCAGATACAGACAGGAGCAAAGAAGATATTGCTAAAAAGGCTAGAGGAGAGCATGTACCTCCCTGTTGTTTCTCAGGAGGTATCTCCACCATACAAGATTCGCATTTGAATCATTTGGACATGATGGTATATTGGGAATTGTTGGAGCATAATCCCATCCCTGTTCTCAAGCCAATCAACGAAGACAATGATCTACGCCCTCTCACTGAAAGGGATGCTCCAATCAATCCAAAGTATGGATATGATATCAAGTTTTGGAGACAACCCTTCCTAGGTACGGTGAAGAATCTTCTGTATCAAAGGAACAGGAAAGGCCGGCTTCAGGACACCGCCGTAAAGTTGTCCCCGACTCAGAAATCCCGTGTTTGGAAATTGAGTCACATATGCGTGGGGGGGGGCAAACAAATACTTCCTCAGGAAGCATGGTTTGGATGAGCACAGTCACCCAGCAGATTGGCTCAATGCGCTTTTACCACTGACTCCAAAAGATAACATCAAGGATTCGGTGAAGACTAATGTGAAGCCTGGTAGCCCCCAGCATAACTTTGCCATATCTCACTCGGCAACATACAGCAATACCAAAGCTCAACTTGTGAACGAAGGACAGAAGTGCCATATCTACGCTGGCAAGCACAAACCCTTCATGCCAGAAGGTATCGCACATATGGTTGGGGTCTACATAATTGATGGTCTTGCTCCATCACCCTAGCTCAAGTT
>JALLOZ010003788.1:0-12338 GCA_036939875.1 Thalassiosira pacifica
TAAAATAATCATTGATTAGCCTAGGGGTTGGGTCAAGGAGCATTTTGGAAAAGTTTCGAGCTGTTTTTGTCAACAATTTTGCTTTTGACCAAAGGGTGACAAGCAACCATCCTCATATATACTTCCTGGTATGTGTATACGACTAAGTATTGTTGTCTGTAGCCTCAAGTGCATCATTGCATTTACATTATCTTAACTCACCAATGAGCATATTACGCTTTGCTGCATTCACTACATTTTTGTCTCTATATAGCATTGTGTTCTGGATGTCCAAGGCTGAGTCAAAGATGATTTGACATAGCCCTAATAACATTTGGCGCATCTTTTGATCAGTCTTTGAGTTGAATTACTGTGATCTACTTAGCTGAGAGGAATCCTCGGAGTGCGAGTTTGCAGTCAATGGTCTCTTGTCTGACGATGGTGTCATGCACCATGGGGTTAAGTTTGTCACAGAATCTTGGATCCTTTCAGTTGCAGTATGCATAGCACATACAAAAGAACGGAACATGTGTACCATTCCTGGAATTTGCTTCTGGTGGTAGTATTTCTTGCATTTTTTGAGGGCGGCCACTGAAGCTCGTTTTATTGTGAAGTGCGTGTATTGTTGGATGTGTAGGTGGTCTTCTTAATGGAATCTACAGCACAGACATTGATTATTTCCACCCATAGGCTCTTTCTGATATCCCAAGTTCAGCCAGCTGTTAATGAACTTTGTACTTATGGATCCAAACCTTGCAAATTACAGGTTTACCCATAACCTCTGTTGCAATTTCCCCCAATTGGGGCAATTTCTTAAGAGACTTTAGTGCAGGCAGTAATACAACTGTGTTTGTCACATACACTATCAGTTGATTTCTCTCTTGCAGACTTGTCTCGGTTTATTGTACTACTTTTCCATTACTAAGATTAGGCAGATATGCCATGGGTCTCCAAAACTCTACTTGATTCCTAGTTGATGTGTTGAAACATGAGAGATAGAAGGATATTGGTGTAGATGACAGTGATCTGTGTAGATCAAAATGTGATTTGTCTTTGAATAAAACCAGAACAATTGGCATATTTTGTTGATGATCTCCACAAAAGTGTTTTCAAGCCGATTCCCACATATCTCCTGAATGAATTTCCCCATAATTCTCATTTTCATCAGTAGGCATTCTTGTCCATACATCATCTCCCCCAATACCAAATGTTCATCCTTCATTAGATTTTTATCATGAAGAATTGATAATATCATCGCTTCCATGTCAAACCAAAACAGTTGCATGTACATCACTAGAAAGTGTGACATCTATGTCCTGGGGCTTCAGACCCGTTGCCTCTAGAGTTTTTTCTAGTTCAGTAGGAAAACCTTTATGGTTCCTCAAATTATCTACTGATTTTTTTACCATTTGAATGTTTTCTCATTTAGTTGTTGATTTTGTCAAACAAAGACTTTTTTGTGTGTGCATAGGATTTTGGCACAATATACCTGGGAATTGTGCCATGCTGGTATGCTAATTTGATCAGAATGAAATCTATTAACATTGTGAGGCAATTCAATGATCGTTATAAGCTGAAAAAAGGTGGTTGTGATTTGTATGCACATGCAAATATTGCACCTATAACCAATTTTTGAAATGGAAGATGATGCCATTCATTAAGTTTTGGCATCATCATGGCCACACTTTACTCCATGTGATTGATGCAGTTTCTGTTGAAAACTGATTGGTGATGTAGAAAATCCAAATGACCATATACCTCCTCATTATTGGCGTGAGAGGATAATTCCCTTGGCAAGTAAAAAGAAAATTGAGTACTTGGTGAGTAATAGCACTCAGGCGGGGAGACAATATAAGTGCAAGTACTATTACAAAGAACAATATTGATTTTGGATGGAATGTGCTAACATGATTCGTGACTTTTTTTGTATGGAATAAAGTTGATAGAGTCAACCTCACATTAAGGTAGATCTAATCTATAATGGCCCTATCTCATGCAAAATTTGCTTCGGTAGTTTTGAATGAGTTATAAATATATGTTCACCATGATGGAGTATGTACGAATGATTTTGAATTTCAAAAATTTCTCGATGGTGACTGAGAAAACGGCTAAAAAGGATATCGGTAATTTTAGCCTCAAGAAATGATGACTAAAATTAAGGTATAATCACGCTAAATGCTCTTCAATGCTCAGTTTTACTCCATTTTACTTGATTTATAGGCCATTATGCAGCTCTAATACAGTCTAACAATAGTCTTATGCATTCAAACAGTTTGAAACATTATTTTATTGTTGAAAATCAAGGTGTTTTTTTAACGCTTTCCTCAATTCTTCTCGGGTCAAATCGTTGTCGTCGATTATTGCCGGTGCCCGCTTGGCCATTTTGTACAGGAAATCCATGTTTCTCCTTTGTGTGACCTTTGATGAAAAGGCATTGAAGAGGTATTGAACGAATCCAATGTCTGCCCCTCCATTAGAAGCATCCTCATCATAATCTTCAGATGACTCGATTTCTCTCACCACATCAAGGACGACAAATGAAAGCTCCAATGCGCCAAGTTCATAATTCCTTGACTTCGCTTCTTCGATACACGCCTTCAACAGCAACGATGCCACATCTTCATCCTCACCACATGAAGCATCAACTGTTGGCATGGCTGCAACACCTGATACCGCTGCTGCAACAGACACATCGTACTCCTTCAACTTATCCGGATGCTTCTCCATCTGAGACGCTAACTCCTCGAGCAAATCTTTCTTTGTTGTGCTCTTCTTCAAATTACATCCAAAGACCAAAACAAGCACAGCCCTTGCATGCTTGATCTGAAACTTACGTTTGTCCATGTCTCCTGCGATCACCATCTCAATTGCCACTTGAATATCCGGGAGTGACTTGTCCTTTTCGACCCCCAAGGTTTGGGCTGCCTCCAACTCCGCTATTTCCAAAGCTCTGCCCATTGAACGCTGCAGAGTCCATCGTTGCTCCAACCTATCAAGTCTTGATGGGGAGTTGATGAACTGACTGCGGCTCCTGATCTGAGCCATATTATCCAACCGCACCTGGGCAGCCTTTCGTAGCGGAACCCCTTCACTCACGTCCTCCATCATCGTCCCCTGCACCTTGTTTACGTAATTAACATCCATCAGAGATCGTTGGTGTGGTGTGCGAGGTTCGACATCGAGGTAGTCGGATATTTTGTGTTCGCTCTCCTTGTGAGCATATTTCCTCTGGCGAAACACCACCTGATGGTTGAGCAAATTCAATCCCCTGACCCCCTCTGGAACACGGACGAACTCCGACAAGCCAGAACTCGCCTTCACGCGTTGTCTCTCAATCTCAGCGACCTCATCCTCAACAATTCCCGACGTCAATGTCGCCTGCTCAACAATGCCCCTCTCAATGTGCTCGGGATGTTCCATCGCAAGGAAGATGCATGGCTGCAATNGTCGCCTGCTCAACAATGCCCCTCTCAATGTGCTCGGGATGTTCCATCGCAAGGAAGATGCATGGCTGCAATGTCGGTAGATCAGACACGTTGCAGTTGAGAGCCTTCGTTAATGCATGGCAGCAATCAACATCCCATGCATTTTTGTGGAATGTTTGTACAATCTCCACGGCGGTACGCTTTTGAACCGGAGACATGGCCTGCCAAAGAATCGGTAGAAGAGTGTAGACGTCAAGGTGGTTATCGCTTTGTGTGACTAGATCGAAGGAGTCAGCTGCCTGCATAAATGGCTCGAGTTTTTTACACCAGTCTTTGAAGGGAATTTGGAATTTGGGATGGAGATTTACCGCTCTGAATGATCCCGCCCAGATCTCGGGATGCTTCTTTGTGTGGCGAACAGCTGCTATTCCACAGCACACAAGTTTCCACTGGTCGATGATGCTCCGATTGTAGAAGCAATCTGTTCGAAGGTAGGACAGATTCATCCGCTGGATGTTCTTGTCGCTCCTCGCTACCTCGCGATCGTAGGCTTGGTTGTACGACGATGAGTCGCCTTCCTCTTTCAGGCTGAGGATTTTAGCGTCTGCTCGCTTCTTCAGCGACGGTAGATTGTTCAGATGAGCTCCAAAGCCATCAAATATTTCAACCATCCACCACTGCGGGTTGTCCGCCACCACTGGCATCGAACGGTAGCCTCGAACGATCGAGTCCGCCATCTTCTCCCATGCCGCCTCCGTCATGAACGCGTTCTCCGTCATGATGATGGTGGACCCCGGCTCGCATCCCTCCTTCTCAAGAAAGGCATTGCTGTATCCGGCTCTCCTATTCTTCCCCTTCATCAGGAAGCCAGTCGGTCCATTATCCCCAGCACAATTACCTGTGCGGTACATTGTGATGGACCCACGGTAGTCCGCGGCCTTCTTCTCGTGCTTCCTCCTGCCATGCTCGCCAAGTATCTTCAAGTCACCATCCGCATCAGCAATCAGACAGGTCTCATCCGCACCGAGAATGAAATGATCAATCAGTTCGCCAAACTGTTTGCCAGTCTTCTTGCAAACCCCTGTGTTGTTTTCCCGCAGAAATGCCAGCGCCCTGTTGTAGTTCTGGAACCACCGAAACTGCTGTGCCACTGTGCACTGGCTTCTCTTCGACGTTGTCTTCTGAGCCTTCACTGGCCTCTGCTTGATCCGACCAGCACTCCTTTTCTTGAAGGTACGCTGTACAAAATTTGAAGCTTGTCTGTACCCCATGTCTGGCTGTAGGCGTTGGAGGTTGGTGATGACTTGGCCTGTCGTGAAGCCATCATTTGCTCGATCGGCACGGATTGTGTGCTGAATGAGGAACTCGCAATTCGCACTAGACACCTTCATATTTCTACCAGGTGCCGATCCCAGCTTCCTTCGCTTCTTTGGGTCTTTATGCACATATTTGTAGAATGTGTCCCTCGGAATATGGAACTTGACGGCATGATCAACAATGGAGAGAGCTTGTGGAGTGCTTTCATTTTTGAAGAAGGCCTCAACTGCCTCCCTCATGATATCACTTGTCCCCCAGTTCGTCCTTGTCTTTGACTTTTGGTTCGCAGTGATCTTGGGGTTTGGTTGATCCCCCCCGGCTGCTTCTGTTGGAGAGAAACTGTTGCGGATGTTGGATTCCGTGCTCCCTTGGTCCGCACTCGCTTCTCCGGGGCTCTGGGCTTTGTTGGCTTGGCCTTTGCCTTCTTTGGTTTGGAGGTCCTTCTTCGACGGGATTGCTTTGTTGATTTGGTGGGCTTTGTTGGTGCATTGGAGCGAAGCAGTCGTTTGGGTGCATTGGATGAAGGAAGAGCATTGGATGAAGGAAGAGCACCGATAAGAGGGGAGGGAAGAGCTGCGATCGATTCAGCTCTTTCATTCCTCTTCGATTTGCGCCAGGCCCTTGCTGCTGATGATGATGCTTTGGGATTGGCATGGAACCACCCAGAAACAGATCTGGTTTTCATCGTGCCCTTTGTTGGCTTGGCCTTTGTCATCTTTGGTCTGAAATGGCCTTGAGAATTTGAAGATGACGGTTGTTTTTGGAAGCAGGGAGTGGTGGAGGATCAAGAAGATATGATGGAGGATGACAGGCGCGTAGGCGTAGATAATCGCGGCACCAGCTGCTGTGAATGTTGCCTGGTCGCGGTGTCGCACGGGACGGAAACAAGAGAGGTGAGAGGTCGAACTACTCGTGCAGTCGAAATAATTGAATCAATATTTTTCGAAATGTACTCACGTTACACGGAGCAGAATATCGCTGTCAATACCAGTCGGCCGGATGCGTATTTAGATGCGGAGGCAATAGGAGACATTGCCCGACAATCGCCATCGCTGCCCATGGCAAGGGAGCAAGAATGAAGACGGTGTTGATGCCGTCAGATCAACGTTGCGGCTGTTATTGTTGTTCGTTTTGTTCCGTCGGAGGTGACACCGCCATCGTCGTCGAGGATTCTGATTTGTTGAGTTGGCGGGAGGCGGCCGGATATGATACTACGTAGGAATAGTACAAAAACGGCCGTACAGACAGACGGTGTAGGAATTCAAAAAATGCCTTATTTCGATATTTGCCTTATTTTGACATTGACTCTAGCTGCTTGCTGCCTGTTACTACTGTGCATGTGATTCTCGATGATAGGTATTCATAATATTATAACCTGCTCGCGGCTCCATTATTTTGATTCGGCCTCTTGGTTCTTGGTTCGCACATGCTATGGTACTAGATTTCAACAATAGGCGAATGTCCTAATAGGAGAGTTTGACTTCTCTCTTTATCTCTAAATAGCTCCGTATGTCTCATATAAAAGACTAGCGAACGAAATAGTGCAAGCTATCTTAATATCAACAAATAAAAAGTATCCCAAGATCGAGCGAGCAAAAAGTCGTTCACCTTGTTGTTTTTTGTCCCGTAATATTGCCTACTATTCCTACGCTGATATCGTTGCTTTGTTTAAAGCATAGGTAAGTAAGGTAAGTAAGGTAAGGTAAGTAAGGTAATCAAGGCACTGAAGGTGAGTAAGGTAAGTGTAAGTTATTCGGTCATTATATTTTTTTAAGAAATCTTCTCCGCACCTTCTCAGGAGGGAAAGGTCCAACGGCCCCAGGATGACCTCCATCAAATAATATGTTGTACCTGTGTCCGAGCATCAGTTTACTTACGTATGTATTTCGGTAAATAATGTTTCTTTTCTCATAAAAAGCTTGCGCTGACATCCACTGACCACAAATGATCATAATTGATAACAACTGATCACATTTGACCCCAGATGACCATATTTGATCACAGTTGTTTGCAAGTGGCTACAATGAACAAAAAATATTTCTAACGTTTTCGGAAAAAAGTTACGAATTGATCACAATTAATTACAGCTGACCACAACTGACCAAAAGTGACAGCAAACTTATGACACCGGTGCAAGCTTGTTTTAAGGAAATATTCAATATTTATGGTGTCAAAGTCTTCACTTTAGATACGAGTAGGCATCTTTTGGTATGCTATCTACGTTAGGTATCATACATACCTTACAGGCATCCTACCTTACTTCATTCTGTCATTCAACCTTGGGCCAGGCCTTGGGCTAGATATATGATGGTGCGAAGTCAATAAAGCAAGCCGTTTCCTCGCTCGCATCACTTCGGGCCTGTTCTTTTTCGGTAGATCTATTTTGTTCATCTACCTTGCTGGGCCTGTCCGTGTGCAATTCCACGAGCGAAGACTCCCATCTCATTCATGGCGGGGTGATCGGCCAAGACAGCACGACAGCGGACAGGCCAAGATCTTGCGTGCGGACGGTGGCTTCCAGCCAGCGGCCGACGATCTTGTCTCATTGTTGTTTCAACTTGGTGAAAAGTGCAGGAAAAAGAATTGATTAGTCATGGCTGGAAACGGATACTACTACCCTTTTACCGCGGCGAATGCGGCGGCAAATCCTGTGCCTGGCGGCAACGCACCAGCGCAAGCAGGCTGGCAGGCAGCAGGCGGAAATGGCGGCGCCAACGTAGCCCCGAACGTCGGTAACGTCGGCGGAGGAGTTCATCCGAATGCAGGCTATTTCGGTCAGAACGGCGGTGGATTGGGCGGTCCCAACGCAGGATATGGTACCAATCAACCTCCAAATGCCATGGGAGGAGTCCAGGGCCAGTGGGGACAGCCGGGAGGCGCCTACGGCGTTGGAGGACATCCGACGATGGCAGGAGGAGGCCCCACGACAAATGGGGGTGCACCAGGAATGCCCCAGGCCCCTTGGTTCTGGGGAGGACCCATGCCCACGGCCTATGGAGGCGCACAGGCTCAGGGCGGCGGAGGCAATATGCCGTACGGCGCACAAGGAGTCGGCGGACAAGCTTACGGCGTCGGAGGAAATCCGGCAGGAGTCGGAGCACCGGGTACAACCAACTTCGGCGGTGCAGCGTTTGGGCCAGTCCCTGCAAACTGGATGAACTTCCAGGGAGTAGGGCTCGGCCACCAACCCATGGGAGCGTACGCTGCGGGAGGTGGAGCGCAAGGTGGACCGGCGGGGATGCCCGCTGCCCCTGGGTACCAATTTCAGGGCGGTGGGTACCAAGCAAATGCAGGGTTTGCAGCGGGAGCAGCGCAAAACAATCCGAATGGTGGAGGAGTGGGAGGAGGCCCTATGGGAGCGCCTCCGCAGCAAGGTGGAGGTGGGCATCAAGCACCTCCGCCCCCAGGCCACTTCCCACCAATGGCTGGCATGGCGCCAGGTCAAAATTTCGGTGGGCATGCCGGAACCATCGTACCCACGATCCCTCCTCCCATCCAAGGTTGCGGAAACTTGGGAAATCAATGCTACAGGCTCGGCCCTTGGGATGGCGAGACAGTGAGCAAGGAGGTGATGGACGAGATGGTGGCCATGAGCGCACAAAATTTCGACCGTGCCAGATGGCTGCATAAGGTAGCCACGACGGCACGCCCGTATGTGATGATCACTATGTCTCCTCACTCCCTCCAAGTGTTGCCGGTGTACGGCCTCCAGCAATATCACACCATGGGAGGTCCGGCATCAGTGCTGGAAGAGAGGTGGTTTGCTTTCTTGGGCGGCGGCGATGGAAATGTCCAAGGGAGTCTTCACATGTTGCCGCAGGCGACCTTGAGTACCCTCGGCACTACCGCAACATGTTGGGCAGCAACTGAGGCAGCGTTGGACCAGTGGTTTGGGAATCAGGGTGTGCCCCCTTCCCAGCTTCTCCCACCAGCAGTAGCCAACGGACCCAACGAGGAGTTAATCGTGGCGGAGATGACCATGCACATCCCGTCAGCAATGGTGTACATATTTGGGGATTGCCCACACCCCTACACAGCCCTTCTCAGGCTCCGGATGATCGAACAATCCCTCACGGCAGCCATGCGCCACAGGTTGATTCCAATCAGATGGTGGCTCCGTGCTGCATGTCACATGGCAGGCCCAATGACACCCCACAGCATGCTGGCCTTAGAATGGGAAAAGCCCATGCTTTATGATGCTGGCATATTAGCCTGGGCTCGAAGCAAACACGATCTCTTGGTCCCACCTGGCCCCACCATCCAACAGCAAAGTGCTCCTCCACAGCAAGAGGGTGGTCTAGTGCAGGAGATGCGTGGAATCAGAGAGGACATGAGGTCATACCGCAGACCGGAAGCCCAAAATGATAAAGGGTCTCGAAGGATGAAGGATAATGAGCTCACCGCTTATAAATCATATTGTGGTGTCTCCCAGCAGGCTGAGGCTGCGGAACTTCCAGCATTCTTCCACCGCTGGGAGAACACAGCCCAGAATGAGTCGGCAATGAATGCCATGTTCTTTGAACTGTTGGAAGATAGTGCGGCTGAGTGTGGGTACAAGAACTTTGTGGAATACCACCCCCCAACATGGATCAAAGATATGAGGGCCCTTCAGTTCGGTCACACATTTGGCAAGTCCTACACCCGCTCACATCGAGGTCTCAGCATCTTGGCCATTGCTGGAATGGAAATGTCAGAAGAGGAGGCTGGGATTGTGGAGGAGAATTATGAACGATGGTCACGCTCGACGAATCGTACTGGAGATGACTTTGATGGTATCTCGGGCTTATCAGGAGTCTCGCCAAACAGCTTACTAGAACTGACTGGCGTCATTGAGTGCTACATCATCTACCTTAATGCCTTTATCGGACTTGCAGGCTCCCACCAGATTCAAGTGAAGAGACTGAGAGATATATTGGTCAATGACTTCGGCAAGAATGCAGTGCTGCAACAAGAATACATTGACAATGTGATTTGGTGCATTTTTATTGACAGCAGAAACTTCTTCAGCCAGCGCAAGGGCAGAGCAATCTCGGGGCTCAACATCTTTGTCAATCTCATGTCGGAGACGCTGATGCCCACAGTCCTCAATGTCCCCTATGCTCAACTGTCTGGCACTCAAGGCCCAGCCAAGCGCCAACGATTAGAAACACAGGCAGCGCCCATCCTTTCGTCAAAGGCAGCTGTGGCTGCTCTCGGTAGAACAGCAGGAGCTCATGGCGGATCAGGAGGAGCCTCAAACCCCGTCACCAGGAGGGCACATGGGCCCATGGCTGGTTATCACCCTGCTCTCAAGGCCCAATGGAAGGCCACCCAAGCAGCATTAGGGGGCAATGTCATCATTAAGGACATCCTGAAAGGCATCAAGCAGCCAGGTGGAGCAAACAATTGGACCATGAAGGCCCTCAACAGCCTCACCAACGATAATAGATGCATGATCGGCACCATCACCGGCTACTGCGAAAATCCTGCATGCCAGTTCAACCATGGCATCTCCGCCTCAGACCGGGATGCTACTACAATATGTAATGTCATAAAGGATGCCACCACTCAGGCCATGGCGGCGGCAGCAAAGGGCTGAGAGCTCACCTGGGATGGCGGCTCCAGGGGAGCGCCATCCCACCAACTACCGCGGAGGAAGCCAACTGAATTACCACCCATCAGTGATTGGATGACGGCAGGCAACCCCCAAGGTGGCGAGGAGGAAAGAGTCTTGTTTGGTACGGAGTCGAGATCTCAGCGCATGCAAGCAATGGTGAACGATGCTGCACAGAGCGAGCATGATGAGCCGAACCCTATGGATGCTGCTGAGGAGAAGATGCCGCCAAGACAGGAAAGACGACGAGTAAGCAGAGAAGCGGAGAAGGAGAAACGGAGGAAGCGCACAAACCCTCCAACAAGCGATTCAACATTCAACATTCGGAATGACACCGGCAGAGGGCACCAGCCACTGCAGGTTGAAAATGATATAGCGGATTTAGGTGCGTTTATGTCATTGATGCAACCACAGGATGCTGCGCAAGCACATGCATTCGGACCGAAGTTGAAAGAATATGCTGTTGATGGAGTGCCAGTGGATTGTGGAGAAGATTGGAGTAGAGAGAAGATTGAGGCAGCGATTCGCCAAGGGCCTCATAAGTCGGCCTTAACGCCAGACGCCATCAGACTGTTTGCGGAAGATATAGCGTACCAGGTTGACGCCGGGTTTGCCAAGGTTGTGTTATGGGATTCTATCAAGGACAATTTACCACCGAACCTGAAGATCTCACCGGTGGCAGCAGTTGAGCAAACAAATAGGAGAGCCCGGATCATTTTGGACCTGTCGTTTGCAGTCAGAATGGGCATCGAGATCATCCAGCAGTCGGTCAATGATTCGACTGTTAGAGGCTCGCACCCCGCAGCCCTTAATTATTTAGGGACCACTATGCCAAGAATCCTCCAGTTTATGGCCAACGCCCCCCCAGCTCACCCTATTTATTTTTCCAAGTATGATATATCGGATGGATTTTGGAGAATGGTAGTTGCTCGTGGTTGTGAATGGAACTTCGCCTATGTTTTGCCTCAGGAAGATGGCAAGCCCATCAAACTTGTCGTCCCTAATGCACTCCAAATGGGATGGAAGGAATCGCCTGGCTACTTTTGCTCCGCGTCAGAAACTGCCCGTGACATTGCCGCAGAGCTCGCTGGATTTGAGGGTACTATGAAGGACCTCCCTATCCATAAGTTTGAGAAGAATATCAAGATGCCCACCCCTGCACCGGAGAACAGTACTTCCACCCAAGATTCTGTGCCTTGGGCAGCAGTGGAGGTCTTTGTGGATGACTTTATTGCCATGTGTCAGGACACCACGAGGATACCGCATTTCACACGGTCCATCTTACACGGTATTGAAGAAGTCTTCCCTGCTCCCGAGATTACCGGACACACTGATGGACGCCAACCACTGTCAGAGAAGAAGATATTGAGAGGGGAAGCGGATTGGACCATTGAGAAGGAGGTGCTCGGGTGGCTAGTAAATGGCGATGACCGTACGGTCGTACTTCCGCAGGCTAAAGCGGAGGCTTATATGAAGGAGCTCAGGTCACTCCTCCGTATGAAGGCTATCCCCATCAAACGCTTTCGCAAGATCATTGGAAAATTACGCTTTGCCTCGCTGTGCCTCCCTGCCGGGCGGGCTTTGATGACGCCATTCAACATGGCGTTACGCGGAGATCCGAAGAAGATTGGAAGCGGCAAGAAGTCCGAGGTGCACAAGAGTCTTGGCGACTGGCTGCAGCTCATCAAGAGCTTGAAGAACCGCCCCACCAGTGTACATGAGGTAGTCTCAGGTTCGGTTGATTACTATGGATACTGTGACGCTTGCATGACAGGCGCGGGTGGTGTTTGGTTTCCACTTGACTCAGAGCTGGAACCATTCGTGTGGCGAGTAAAGTGGCCGATGGACATTGTGCGCAAGCTGGGAGAGTATGATGGCATCTCCATCTCCGATGCAGAATGTGCCGGTGTCCTCCTCCAACAGATGGCATTGGAATCAGCGGTCGCAAACCTGCGCCACAAAACTGCCGTGGCTTTCTGTGACAACACACCCGCTGTCTCGTGGGTGACTCGTCTGGCTTCAAA
>JALLOZ010003806.1:0-11118 GCA_036939875.1 Thalassiosira pacifica
CCCGCATGGCCATCGCTGCTTTGAACGGTCCGCCCACTGGCATTTGTTCGCCTGTTGACGGTCGGGCTCTATTCAGTGGTGACAACTGTTCTCCCCTTGCCTCGCCCGGGTCTTTGCCACCGCTGAAGAAGGCTTCGCGGATCGCCGGAGGCCCTCGCACTGTCAGTCAATCGTCTCATCGTACTGACCGCTTCGTGCCGGTCTCCCGTGCTGCTTTGTTGTCGTCCGATGGTGCTTCCAATTCGATCATACAACAACGAAAACCTACATCAAAGAAGTTGGGTACCGCTGCTCGCAAGACGAATGCGATTAGTCCGAAAGATTCGACACGGAGGCAGCCAGGGAAGCCGCCACGTGATCGATCTAGGGACAAAGCCTACACGTCCACGGCGAAGGGCCGTACGAAGAAACGTACGAACGGTCCCTCTACGTCCGTGTCCCAAGAAATCACACCTCCGAAGCAAAAGAATCCCAAACGAAAAAACACTATCGAGAAGAACAGGAAATCGGTGATCAATAACTTGGTGACTACCTTTTCCCGTCCGTTTTTGGCTGCGGATGCGTTGAATGATGCGATCGATCATGAGCAGTGTCCATTTGACGAGTGGAACTATGCGTGGAACGAGCAATTGAAGCATCGTTTCCAACGCACCCTGACCTCAAAGAAGCGGCGTGAGGATGCACTCGGTCTGGGCTTGAGATCAACATTGGACGACAATGCACTCATCGATAATGACGCGTATGATATCAATACAACCAATGTTCGTCGGTTGTCCCGTTTTCATTGGGAGGATATGCTTCGATTACAGGTTGGGCATTATCTTATGCTCTACTTTCGAAAGGATGATGTTTTGTTGACCGAAAAATTCCAGTCAATGCCCCAACAAGCAGGAAAGGTACAACGGAAGGATAACATTGCTGGGGACACTGTTTCGTTGGGGGGGATCAAATTCATTGCATTGAAGACCCAAATATTCGCTGCTCAGCTACATCACGAGGCATGGACCGGGGGGATGTCAAAGGCCATCCTCGCGAAGCATTTCAAAGAGAATGCAGGCTTCTGTATAAAGTTCGTTGGCACTGACCTCAAGCTCACTTTTATGTGGAAGGAGGTCATATCATTGGCCAACGATGTGCTCTTCTTTGGACCACCGTTGGATCAGAGCAGGCATTACCATGAGATGTTCCGATTCAAATCGAACATTCCATTGGTGCAATTGATATTTCGCGAGATGGCAAATGAAACGTTTGGAGACTCGTATGCTTCGAGTTCGTTGACGCTAGCTTATACCCAGAAAATGCTTGCATTGACTCAGTTCGAGTTGAAAGAAGAAGTTTATCGTGATCTTCTACTTGAATTCAACGAAACCAACCAATCAAACAGATTCTTTGTTTGCTTCGATACCATGTGTCGTCGTAAATTCTTCGAAACGATAACCGGATGGAATGACTACAACGAGTTCATCATTCCTCTCGAGTGCTATGATGCTTATATCGAGATAGCTCCGCGTTGTATTCCCCGTCTGTGGAAGCATATGTGCAATCTTCGCAATGTTCATGGTAACAGGTCTTCTAAATCAGTGAAGGTTACTGTGTCGAAGAAGAGGCAAGTGTTGATGCAAATTTTTGCGCTACGCAGAATGCGGGACAAAAGGATGCTGAAGTGGTGGTCAATGATATTGACTGTTGCCTATTATGGCTGGGGGGTTGGGAGAACAGCTCTCGATGCAACTAACAAGTTTGGCATTGTATGTGGAACACGCACGAGAGATCGTCTATTGGCTAAGCTAACGGAGAATCTTGTATCAATGCAGACCACCTTTTTCACTCGTCAGATGAGTTGTCTATTTGCCATGGACAACTACTCAGTGGGGGTTAAGATTAGGGAGATGCGTGGGGAGCGTTCAAACGTTCAGTTGGAAGGAACGCAAGAGATGGCACAGCTTGTACTCCCATTCTCCGACACAACTTGGGACGGAGAACATGTTGAACTCGATTACTTGCCCGTGCAAGACAAGCCATCGCCTTTATTAATGCCAGCATACGATGCATATACTGAATCCTCCATTTCAGAATTCTTTCTCAATCACAAGGACATGCCATCGTCGAAGAGGCCTTGCATGTCGGGCTTTCGAATGGAATCGTATCATTCCTGGCTAATGATATCAAAATGGATCGGTCTCTTGCAGCACTCAAAATCTGAGACCGAATGCAAGCACCCTTCCAACCTTGATATTGAAGTATTGAACGAATTTGGGGATATCATGGACAGGCCCGAGGTACAGTCCCTATTTTGTATTGTATCTAAATTTCAAAAGGATGCTGTGCGAAAATGGAATCCCCATGCGGATGAGGTTACCCTGACAAATTACATGGGGTTGATGGCCATGAATGAGAATAGTTCCGCACCTACGGGAGCTTTGTTATTAGATATTTGTGCAAAGTTTGGTTTAATTGAGAAGCAAAATGATCAGTGGGTTGAGAGCAAAAATGCAGATGAGAAGATTGCAATTATTGTAGGTGATGTCGCAACAGTGGACAATATTGACAAGCTCATTAGAGATGTTGCTAGTCGTCCTCTATCTTTAAAAGAATCAAACGATCTAGCCAACACTATCTCGACCTGTCTTGCACGGTTGGTGATCATACCTGGTGATTGGCATGCTGGTCTTGCGATGTTGCAGGCTATCAACAACGTGTTCTGGGACGGACTTCTACAACCATTTGTACTTGCTTTGAAGTGGAAGAATGTTCGAAAAGTTGCAAGTGGATGTTACTACCAAGGAAGTAGGTTGGTAATGTTTGTTTATCACCAAACAGCAAAGATATTAGCGCAGACATTTGTGTCGGAACAACTTGCATTGCTGAAATGCTTATTCAAGGAAGAGCATACCGACATGAGTGATGCCAATTTTGTATGCTTTGTGAGTGTCTCTTTTAAAGAGTGGATCGACGAGCTAAAGAGCAGCGACGACAATTGGTTGAAGTGTTGTGCACTTTTTTTAGTAATGGCCCTGGACTTCTTCACCTTCATTGATTCATATCGATCGGGGGATGCGCCAGGTATCGAATTTGGATATGAAAGATTTGCCCCACGGTGGAGAGCTCTTGGACAATTGCGCTATGAAGAGAGACATTGGCGTCAATGTGAGGAATTGTACCTCAAGAAACCTTTTCGCGTGTTAGAGATGGTCCGTCGCAGTCGGTGTAGCAATCCATATCATGGATCACTTGGCAAGAATAAAATTGCTATTGACGAGGCAGTGGAGCTTCTTAATCGGTTCTTTGCCCAATTTCCAACTCCTCGTACTCGAGTCTCATTTGCAAAACAAGGCAACTACATTGGTTTGGCAAAAAAATGTAAGCGTCTACAGTTGGCCCTGAATAGGACAAAAGAACATCCTGATCAAATAGTGTATCGGACTGGAAGTAAGCCAAGATGCATACCAGAGAAAGCTTTAATTTACGAGACACTCACGCTGTTGAAGACATCCTACTATGTCGCAGGCCGAAGATTCACACGGAAATATGTGTACTCAGTACAATCCAAAACAACAACAAAACTGAAAGACTCTAGACTAGAGGATAACATGCGACTACGCGGCGCTAGAGAGGACGATGCATACTCCTTTCTGAGCAGTATCGGACAAATACTTGATGACGTCGAACTCGCCCTTGTGTCAACGAGCAGTGAAAACGAGGAGGAACCCAATGATGCCGACGAAAATGGTGACACAATCAATGAGTTGTTGATTGCGTCTGAGAGGAGAGATGCAATAAACAGTACTAGCGAAGCACAACTCGACATGGATTCCAACAGTCCAGTCTTGCATCTGTTGAATGACGATGCGAGTCGCCTTATTGCAGAAAACAATGAGAATGATATAGAGAACAATGTGGTCGAGGATGAAATAGAAGACTCACGGAAGGAAGATGATAAACACTCAAAACAATTAGGGTACAACAAATACATGCTCAAGGATGTGTATTCAGCTGGATGCCATCGCCTCCTAAAAGCGAACTTAAAGAAAGCTAGACGTGATGCAAAGGCAAGGGTAGAACGGAGACAAAGGTTGAATAAGGCGGTGCTGGATGCCGTGAAGAATCAAAGTATTAGAAGAGATCCCTCGATTACAAGTGATCTTGACGTCGCAATGCCATCATGGTCAAGATTCATAATGAATCAGTATCCAGACTTCTATAGGAACTAAACCTTTTTAATTGACATTAGTATTGGTTCATATTTCTATAGTTCATACTTTCTATGATTGGTAGGATCAAGTAACCTCATACCAGTCCAATAGTCTCCATTTAAATATCGAAATGACGGATATGTCGAATTGGGTGTTCTCTCTTGAGAAATCACCCAAGTCAGTGTACCGCATTTCGTCTCCAAGTTGATGAGCCTACAAGCAACCAACTGCAAAAACAATCCTTCCACTTGTGCCTTAGAGACGGACGAAAGCGCCCTATCGAATATAGAATGAGTCCACCTTTCACTTTTCCAGATGGTATTCAACAAGTCCTCCGCAATGCCCTTACAGGGAAGATCCTCCACGTTTTGGAAATATCGAATCAGTCCTTCTCTCGATACAGAGAGGAAAGACTTCCGCCACTCTCCGGAACAGATGGGGCACCTCTTCTCGCAACGGGCAGTTGTGTTTTTAATTGGGTTCAGTTTCCCCTTTGCCAAGTAGTAGCAAGTTCGTTGGTGCTGGCAGCCCCTGTCCAAACAGTATAGATCCAAGACGTTAATTAAATCTGCATGTTGTCGTGTGCGTAGATTCGCCTTCTGTGCTTTATTCAATTTGTAATGTTGTGACAACATTGTTTGAAAAGGAGTTTGTAAATGGGCTCTGGTGTGGATTTTATTGTTGTACGCATCCGCCACCTTTGTACCTGTTGTATCATTACCGTCGTCTTGTTTAACATCCACGTTCGTTTCAATGCGCTTGTACAGCATAATATATGATGTCAATCCAGCAACAACTAAAAAGAACGAATTCTGTCCATTACGAGATCCCCTTCCTTGTCGTTGACGTGATGTTGATATACTATCAACAAACTCAAGGTTGACTATTGCCTGAGCATCAGGATGATTGACTCCCATTTCCGCTGCAGCCGTTGATATCATGACCCTTGGGAAGAAACCATCTACAACTATCACGCCACAGAATATATTGATCAAGTTGAACTTTTCAGTTTTACTCAAATGCCCATGCATGTGAATAACATCGATGGTCTGTTCCGACTCATCTAGCTTACTCTCCAGGGCGTTGACCATGTCGCGTGTGAGAACACGAGTGTTCGCGAATATGAATGCTGAACTTGTGTTAGTCTCCAAGTGCTGAACGACACGGTTCAGGTTCTTCGTATACGCCGAACCAATCTTGAAGGATATCTCGCTGCACGTTAGATCAAACTCGCTTTCATTTGCCCAGAATCGATATCGTTCAGGAAACCCAACAGAAGTCAACTGCGATACACTTGTGAGATCAGTCAACGACATTGTAGCGGTGAATGCCAAAAAGAAAGTGGATGCCCGACCACCGCCACCGAATAATGGTTTGAAGAATTCCTTACTGAGAAGGCGAATCTCCGCACGAAAACTTGTACCATGTTGGGCATAAAGATGTACTTCGTCTATGGTGACCGAGCGTAAAGTTCCAAGTTTGTTGCATCGAAGCAATGCATTACGAAACGCCACCTGACGAGCAAGAAACTGGGGCGATGCGAATAGGTACAATGTTGATGTAGTACCCAACTGCATGTTGAGCATCCGTTTAATAATGTTGCGACGATGAGAGGGGACGGTAGATGCCCGTTCATCAAGGTTATGAACCTCAATACCGCCATAATCATGTTTCCCCTCCTCAAACGTGACGGCCTGGTCAGCGGTTAAAACAAGGAGGGGGTGAATGATGAGGTGTACACCTTTCAACATGGTACCCATCATCCTTATGATGTGACTCTTCCCTCCCCCAGTTGGTTGAACAATTAATTGTTTTCTCTCTTTGTTGTCGGGCGAGAAGATACGACGTAGAGCCTCTCTCTGCATGGGACGTAATTCTTTGATAGGCCAAACGAGGCGAGATGCCATAGCGATGTGCTCGTCGAGTGAATTGGCGGGGGGCATCATTAACCTGGCAGGGGCGTTGATGTCTAAAGACATCGAATTAATCGAACGAGCAGTGGCCGCGGCTAATCCAGCGATCGCAACGACAGACCGATCGTTGGCGGGGGAATGAGACGCATCATCGGCAATCGAAGATAATTGCTCAGTCGTAGGAGCAAAGATAGACGGATTGGGGAAGCCATGCTTCTTCCTAACCAACCGCTGAAGGTTGGAAACACACCGTAGACGACGAGAGACCAAGAACGATCTCTTCTGCGATTCGTGTGACGAAGCCACCGACAATACGGGTCGATTAGAAGCAGGAGCGGGAATGCGCTTGACGATAGCTCTGTCGTCGGCGCCATTAATCGAGGTGGGAGATGGCATGATGGCGGTGTCGTCAGACGAGCCCATGTCGAAAAATGAGAATTTTGGAAGTTGTGACATGTGAACTGACACCTGATTTTTGGTAAAATCAGGAGTGTAAAGTAGCCGTGCCATTTTTCACCACATAGCCCCTAGAGGTAGATGGCGTGCCATCTCTTGTGTGTGTTGTGTGGCTGGTCGCCTATCTACCTCTGATTTTAGTGTGTCATATTTTGTAAATAATCATGTCGGAGGCAATATTGCTCCCACACGGCACAAGCTGCAGCTATCGTACCTCCCACTGAGCTTGTCGAGCGATCCACATGTTTCAGACTGGAGCAATATAGGAATTATCAATAAGTGGCAATGCATGGTGTGATTGATGATTGCAGTGGAATGTTTCCCAACACGATGATGATGATGCTTGACAATCAATCTCAATGTCTGTATGTAGCTATTTACCTCCATGGAAACCCAATGTTGCGATTTTCCGATTCAGTCATGTCTCCAGTAAAATATCGATCTATGTATTTGGCATCGTGTGTAGTGGCCAGTTGTTCTCTGGTGGCCAAAGGTGATACGTGGAAATCTTATTCCGTAGAAAGAAGGATCGATCATGCAAATAAATACATAGATGTTGAGAAGTCAACAATGATATCCATACCCGTATTTTCGATCAACAATGAAGATGTGATGCTCCAACAAGCCATTCCATGCTCCATCAACTTACCACAACGAACACGTGTTTGGTCTTCCTTAGGCACATTTTCTACTCTCGTTTGGAAGGCCTCGCGGACTTTCCTATACTTGCCCATTGGAAATCTGCGGCAGTACGAATTCACGGATTAACATACCTATTGTACCAAAGTTGGATTCTATGGATGAAAAAAGATTGATTGAATTCATGTTCATGAAAACATACCTATGACCCGGTGGCAAATCTACCTCATATACATCGTTGTAATATATTGGAAAATAGGGCGCATCAAATACTGAAACTGGTTCCTGTTGCTGTTGCTGGTGGATTTCGCTATTTTCACTGATTGCTGGATTATTTGGATGATGGGACAAACGACCTCCTACTCCTACGCGCCGCGATGCCGATGCATGAATTTTCATGGAAGATGACGATGATGGCAGTGACAGGAATGCATTGCCGCCCATAGCTGGCCATGCCCTGCATGGTAAAACACGACGTAAACTCAGCATCAGGCAGAGGAGGTAAATCATTCCTAGGTTTTGATGGCCGGCGGAAGAAATAATAATAAATCATGTTTGACGGCTCGGACGAAACACCAATAAACGCAATACCTCTCGCTAAATAAAACCAACCGGTGACTCCATCCAGCACATATTTTCCTACGGCGCCCTAACGTACTGTGTCCTATGTTGATAGGATACTTGACACCATCGCCAAATACCATCACCCATCACGCGTCCCCACATCTCCTTCCTCTTTTCCGCTTTCAGTAGCGAGCAGTATGTAGTAGCGAACTTGTGACATTCCTCCATACTCCATTGTTGTTAGGGCGGGTTGATCGAGGAAAATAATTGCCGGGAGCTGATATTACTCCACACTCGAGATGATTCCGAGGTACCTCTTATCTCATGTTCTGCTTGCGGCGGCGCTACTTGCGAATTGTGCCGCGTTCGTTCCTGCAAGCAAAATCCAGCAGTACCAGATGTCAACGCAGCATTCAACCCCGTTGTACCTATCAGGGAGTGGCGGTGGTTTGTTTGGTTTGTTCGGAGGTCAAGCCCAGAGCAGTCAAGCCCCCGAAGACGATGACCCAGAAAAGGGCATCCCGGTACTTGAGATACCTCTATCTGCCATCAAGATGGGCGGCCTCCGTGTCACGTTAAGTTTTCACTGCATTGGTCAGCAGAATAGCCCCGACGAGGGCACTTGGCTAGTCAGGGTAGCCGAGGATGACGCAATTGAAAATTGGTTCAATAATCCCGACCAGAGCGGTATGTTCACTGTGGTGCTGGACGAGGTAAACGGGGGTAGCATTGCTGTCGAAAGGCACGGTCCCCGTCCCAGCGTCGCGTACATGTTACAGGAGAACGTTCGGATGCACAATTTGCTCGATGAACTGGAAACATTGGCGTTTGGCGGCGAGGAGGATATCGCGCCAGGTGATCGACTTCTGCAGTTAGAAGACCAAGATGCGATAAATAAGGCGAGGGAAAAGCTTCCAGCGAGAGGGTAGGGCCCCAATGATATTACGGAGTTTCCCGGTCCCGAGGCGTGTCGCCGGTAGCCGCATCTTTCCTCGCTTCTGAAGAATGCCAAGGCATCCGTGCCAATAAACTCTTAGCTCCTTGAATTAGCTAACTAACTTCTCGACTATTTACACACTGAAGCTATGCAGAGCTATGCTATACTCTCCGTGCTACTAGTAAGGGAAAGCGAAACAAGGTGACCTAGTCGGTTGGAGCATGGGCAGCGGTCTATCTCTAGAGGCTTTAGATTCTTGTTCCTTCGCTCAAGAGCGCATATTCCATAATACGCTTACACTTCGCGCACCTACCTTGGATGGGTGTCATAAAGGGTTCGGAGGCAGCTGTTGGTCACTCGCGTAGGTGCCACTAGTTTGAGAAGTGACATAATTAATAATTACTGAACTTTTTATTCTATGATTAATTTCAATGTAAGTCTCTCCTAAGCTTCCTGAAAAATTGGAGCGTGGTGCCCTTCAAATTTCGGATGGGGTTAGTTGTGCATGGGCTTGGCTTACGTAATCATTCAAGGGTTCATTTCATTATTCAATAGTAGGAACGCATCATGTTTCATGTAGCAACACAATCCAATTATTGACTTTGCTGGTCTGTTTTGTTGTTACATTACGCTCTCCATCACGAAGGTTGCAAAATATATAAATGCTTTCACACTCTACCATAAGTTGGAGTGTCAAGTATTTCACCAAAATTGATATTTCAGAGCAAAGCAGCTCCCACCCTCTACTGCTAATAATTTGATTTCCAATAAGACATCTCGATGTCCACAACATAATTCAAAATCAAGAATCATTCATAGTGATTAAAAATATCATTGTCGTCCTTATCCTCAATCAATTATTGCTTCTGTCCCTCCTCCTTCTCAGTACAGGTCCCTGCCTTCCTCGTCTTATTATCCTGAAACTCCCGCACCATCTCTTCCGCCTCCTTTTTTTTGTTCCCGTCCATCCCCAGTGAATTCATGTACGATTCCTCGGCCTCCTTGTTGACCATGAAATCCTGCTCGGCGTAGATCCCATCCATCAGATCGGTGTATTATATCCCCCCCGGACTTGATGAGGTATTGTAGCCAGCAAAGATGATGGAGAGGATGGAGCCAAAGATGAAGCCAGTGCCGGCGAAGACCTTGCTGAATTCGTCGTAGGGGATGATGGCGATGTTGGAGTCGATGGTGGCGATGAAGGAGGAGGCGGAGGTGAGGAGCGCATGATCGTTGGGGAGCTAGTTGAGGGATGTTGGTGTTGACGTGCTGCCCATGCCTGACAGAATTGCCAAGAGGGTAAACTCATTGGGAATAAAATTCAAGGAGCAAGTAAGGAAAATCAAACTTGACTTTGATAATAGCAAGGGTTAGATGTATGGCTGGAATAATGAGGAGTTAATTGACAATGAGAATGTCGAAGAATGGCAAGAAAAGCTTGTGCACCCTGATGTCATAGCTGAGATTCCAGGAGTGGAACTAGAAAATGACTACAGAAATATTGTAGACCCTGTCTTGTCAGATGAAAAAGATCCTGTAAAGGATATGACAGATAGAGCAGCAGAAGCTAGAGCGTATTTTGAGCTAGGTAAAAAAGGCGTCTTGTCCCATAGGCAAATCAAAGGAGTCGATGGCATCATTGAGATAGACCCTGATAGTGATTTGGAGGATTATGACGACAATGAGTTGCTAATTCTACCGGAGCAGGTAGGAGACAGCAGAGTATGTCGCAACCAACTGCACAAAGTTGCGCCATGTGCGGTGGTAGGAGATGCTGACCGGCCCGCCGTAGCGTTGTCAGAAAAAGTCGGCGAGCGAGGAGTAGTGAGGGGTTGGCTTCTTGACAATATTGAGTGACTTGGCATTTGGCCAATTGCTTCCGTTAGCATTTCTGCAGTTTCATCCTCTGAAAAAAATGCCAAATTCAAGCAAATCTGAGCTTCGAATGAGTAAGGGGTTTCAATCTCTTCCCTGCTGGAAAAATCATGTCATTTGTAATGTGTGTCATCAATTAATGTCCGTCATCAACTGTCCACTGCCAATAATCGCGTACACTAGCCAGGTAGATGATTGTTAGGTGCTCTCTAGGTAATAAACCACTCTATAATTTCCAAAAAACATGCACTCGTCCACCTGATCAGAGGTGGCCGAGCGGGCTAAGGCAAGAGAAGATTAATCTTCATGGATGAAGTGGGATTCGAACCCGGCCGCGGTCTGAGGCGGGCGATATACAAGCCCTGAAGGAGTAAAGGTCTCTTCCCTGCTGGAAAATCATCCCATTCATAAAATCCGTCATCAATTGTCCACCACCAATAATCGTGTACACTAGCAAGTATTTTGCGTGTAAAAATCAATTTTCATAAAGTGAATCCACTAGTGCATAATAAACGTGTCAGCATGCAATTACAGGCATGCA
>JALLOZ010003868.1:0-12908 GCA_036939875.1 Thalassiosira pacifica
CCGACGCCGTACGTCCTTCCGACGCCCTCCTTTGTGGTGCCAACCCCTGCCTCCGTCTCTACCGATGCCGTACGTCCTTCTGACGCCCTCCTTTGTGGTGCCAATCCCCGCCTCCGTCTCTCCCGATGCCGTACATCCTTCCAATGCCCTCCTTCGCGGTGCCAATCCCCGCCTCCATCTCTCCCGGTGCCGTACGTCCTCCTGACACCCTCCTTTGCGGTGCTAATCCCCGCCTCCGTCTCTCCAGACGCCGTATGTCCTTCCGACGCCCTCCTTAGTGGTGCCAATCCCCGCCTCCGTCTCTCCTGACGCCGTACGTCCTCCCAACGCACTCATTAGCGGTGCTAATTCCCGCCACCGTCTCTTTGATGCCACACATCCTACTCTCTTGCACATATCTTACCCCTCCGTACCATGGATCCCAGTGCTCTCGACCATGGTAGCAACGCCAGTGCGTCCTCACATAGCGTGCTTACCCAGCCGGACGATCCTTGCCGTATCACCCAAGTCTTTGATACATCAGCGCTTTGGGCTGCCCTTATTGCAAGTGGGGTCGCCGTTGATGCTGATGTTCTTGCCGAGGCCCTCGCACCTCAGCTTGCTGTTATCGATGATGCCCACCAAGACCACGTTGGTACTTTGGAGGGCGACCTTGCTGAGACTGCCAACAATGTTGTGCTCCTTGAGGACGAACTCGCTGGTTTCGAGAATGATCAATACGTCCAGCAACAGGCCGACATTCCCGCCGACGTCAATGTTGGTGGCGGCGGTTCCTCCTCTGGCTCTTCTCGCGGTTCTGGTTCGTCCAGCACCTCCAACACGAGAACAAGCAAGTCTGGCAGGAAATCCAAGTCTAAGAAAAAGAAGAAAACCCATGTCCATCAGCGACAGCACCAGTCTGTCCCAGGGTCTACCCCTTTGCCTGCTCAGCTTCCCTCCGGCTTGGAGTTTCGGCCTACTGCTCGCCATCATTGGGAAGTCGAGGAGTCCAAGAAGGCCGTTTCAAAATCGAATCGTGGTACCACGGTTAGCGAGCTCATGAAAACTCGCCGCACGGTCTGTGTTGCCCTTGACCCTAAGCTCACTACCAATCAGGTGACCAAGCTGCTCTCTTCGTCGGATGTTGCTTCGCACGACCTTGCTTCCGAGGCTCAGCGCTGGAACCTTGCTCTTCGCAACGTCCAGAACCACTTCAAGCGCTTCGATATGGAGGCGCCTTTTCTTATGCCGGACGTCTTCCGGATTGCTCTTCCCTCCGCCGTCAAGCGGGCCACCAAGTTCACCAATATCCTCCTCGAGTGGCGGACTGTTGATTTTGAGGTGGTCCAGCAGTGGCAGCGCTGGTTGAATCTCTATGCTTCAAAGGCTGATGCCGTCAGTATGGAGTGGGCTGAGGAGACTCTCCGCCTCACTATGGACGATGACTTGCGCTCGTTGGTCCAGGATGACATTGATGAACTGGATGCAGACCTGATGGGTGCCCTCACCTTGTTTCTACTCATCACTCGACGTCTTGTGGTACAAAACCAGGAGGCTACTGATGCCATGCAGGGCTACATCCGGAACTTCAATATATGCAATTATGACAACCAAGATGTTACTGTTGCCGCTGCCCGTATCAAGGCCATTGCCCGTGCACTCGGTTCGGACCTTCCCAGCAACACTGTCAGCCTTGTCCTTCGTGGCTTTGCTAAGGCAAGCAATGTCTCTTTTTGCACTACTTGTGATTCCATGAGTGCCATGTTGGATAACTCCCTCCTTGCAGCTGACCTCAAGAGGCTTGGGCCCTACAAACATCTGGTCAGTGTCTGCAATGATTTGGACCGCAAGTACGTTGGCTTGTGTACCAATCGCGAGTGGAATGGAGTTGGTCATCAGGCTAGTGCTTTTACCTTAGCGCTCTCGCCTCCATCCTCCACCCCCGCGTCAGTTATCTCTGCTCTGGTCTCTTTCACCAACTTTGAGGCAGCCGAGATCTATGCTGCCCGGTTGGGTCATCGTGTGTCCTTCGATGAATGGATCAAATCGGCGATTTGTCACAACTGTGGTGAGAAGGGACACATCAAGCCTAAGTGCCCCAAGCTCAAGACCTCTGACCGCCGCAACGGTGGTCGTCGCGATCAGCGTGATAGGCGCGGCCCTGATTCCCGCCGCTCCCGTGCCAATGGTGTTGGGAGCTCATCTGGCTTCAGCTCTCGTGATAAGAAGATCGTCAAGCGTGTCCTCAATGCCATTGCTGATGAGCCTAGTGACGATGAGGATGCGTCCAGTGGTGGTACAGATGACTCTGCTTCTGACGATGATGAGACCTCTCTCCGTGCCCACTTGGCTGATGCTCTCCGTGGGTCCCCAAACTAATGGGCGGTGGACTCTCCTTTGGTCTCCACAATCGCCTCTTCCTTCAAATGTTCCAAACCTTCTTCATCTACTTCATTCCTTCAATCATCTCCACTTCCTTCGATGACATGTCTTCTTCACTCTCCCATTATATGCCCTCTTCATATCTCCCTTGGCTCTGGCAATGCCTCCTGCTATTGCACCCTTCTCCATCTTCCTTTTTGGTTGGCCTTGCGTGTGCCATTGGCTATCTGGCCCCGTGTCCATTCACGTGCCTTTTGCCTTCGGTGACCACGCCGCCTTCCCTCTTCACTGCGGTGTTCTGGCTACCTGCTCTCCTTGTGGTCATTGACCTTCTCGGTCTCTCTGGCCTCTTCGAGCAACCCACTTTCTACTTTTTCCTTCTGATTGGTGTGCTCTGGTGGCTTACTGGTTTCATCACTACTGTGGCGTTGCTCTCTCAGTTCCTTGAACGCCCACCACCGTGGCCTGATCCGGCTCCTTATGTCATCAATACCTCCGGTCAGGAAGTTGGTTGGGGCTACTCCCTTCGCGGTGGCTGCTACGTGCGCCGCCGTGGACGCTCTGGGCGGAGGAGTGAGGGTTGGGTCAGTTCCTACTCAAGTACCTACTTCTGTGCTCACCTCCCCATCCTGCTCCTCCTCCGCAGAGCTTGTGGTTTTCTCTGCTCAGTCTGGCTTCATGGTAGTATCCACCTTCTTCTCACATGGTGGTTTTTCATGGTGGCTTCCTGCGGTTGGTGTGCTCACATGGCTGTGCGGTACACGTGTTGGTATCTTTACGATGCCCTCTTCTGTGTCGAGGCTTGCTTCAATGGACTCCCTCAACACACCCTGGCTCGGATGTCTTCCTCTCCGCTGCCCGCCTATCCTGATCTGATGGCTGGTTGTTTCTTTGAGGAGCCTTCCCTTGGAAATCTATCCTGGCGTGAGCACAGCCGCCTTCAACGTGCTGATGACCTCTCCCATGCCTCGTCTCGACTGCCAGATTCTTTTCCTGTGGAGCCCCCTCCACCTGAGCCACCTCCATGGTTTCGTTTTTGGTGGATGTTGGATGATTGGGAGGTCTGCCAGGCGAGTGATGCTTCTGACTACCTTCCGCCTCTCCAATCTTGGACCAGTATTGTTAATGACTTTCTGGCGGACCACGATCCTAGTGCCATTGTTGGCTTTCTTGATCCTGGTGCTTCTGGATCTCCATCCGGTCCCCCCATCCCTCACCCACGGGTCACTGTTGCCCTTCGGGGTGGTGCATCCGGTTGGTCTGGTTGTGGTGGTTGGCGGCTCCTTCTCCACTCACTTTCGTCTCCACGGTGCTTCTCTGGCCTGACGGATTCGGGCCTTCCTTTGGTTGTGGATACTGGTGCTTCCGTGTGTATCACCCCTCGCCGGGATGACTTCATTACATACCGGAAGAGTAAAGTCAAAATCAAGGATCTCTCATCGTCTAATACAGTCCAAGGTGAAGGGCGTGTTCGGTGGTCAGTTTTGGACCATGCTGGTAAAGTGGTGGTCCTGGAGGTCCCAGCCTACCATATCCCTGCAGCTGAGGTGTGTCTTCTTAGTCCTCAGGTTCTACTTGGTCTCGCTGGTGGCCAGGGGGTTCAGACTACTTCCAATTACAAGCTGCAGCTTGGGAATGGTGTCACTCTTCTGGCTCCGTATTGCCCGCGCAGCCGGCTTCCCCTGCTTCCTGTTGCACCTTCTTCACGTAACGGTCGCAATGTTTGGGATCGTGCCTTCTCCTTCTCTGAGCACACTGCGGATGTCTACACCAATGTCCTCATGCAGTCTAATACCAACTTATCTGCGGCTCAGAAAGAGACCCTCCTCTGGCACCAGCGCCTCTCTCATGCTTCAATCTCTTGGGTTCAGTTACTCATGCGTGATCGCAAATGGCTCCGTTCGCATCAGTCGGCTGAATCTCTCCACACTGGTCCCTTCATTCCATGTAAAGAGCCGCGCGGGCCAGTCTGTGATATCTCTTGTCTCCGTTGCGCTTCCTGCCTTACGGCCAAGGCTACGGTGCGCACTCCCGATGCCGTTCAGCGCTGTGCTCCTGCCCTTCCTGCTGGTGACCGCAAGAAGTTTCAGGCTCTCCTAGAGGGCCGTCGCATCAAAGAGCTCAAGCAAGGACATACTCTTCCTGGGGATTGTGTTTCAGCGGATCACTATATTTCTGCCGTGCCTGGTCGTCTTCCCCACACCTATGGTCGGGAGCGCCAAGGCTTTGGCTGTGGCACTCTTTTTGTCGACCACGCCAGTGGGAGGATCTTCAATTACTGTCAATTCTCCACTGGTGCATCGGAAACGCTCGCTAGCAAGCACAAGTTGGAAGCTCTTGCCGCAATCGAGGGTTTTCGGATCAAGTCATATCATTCGGACAATGGTGTTTTTGTCTCTGCTGAATACCAGGCTGACTGTGAGCGCCAGGGCCAATCTCATTCATTCAGTGGTGTGGGTGCCCATCATCAGAATGGTATTGCTGAACGGAACATCCAGACGGTGGCCCAATGGGCACGTGCTAGTATGCTTCATGCTGCTTTGCATTGGCCTGCTAAGGCTTCTGTCAATCTGTGGCCCATGGCCATTGACTATGCCGCCTGGGTCTTCAATAGACTGCCCCAAATGGATACTGGACTCTGCCCTAATGAGGTTTGGTCTCAGTCTCGTTTTGCCCACGAGGACTTTCGCCGTGCACATGTTTTTGGTTGCCCAGTCTATGTTCTTGAACCTAAGCTCCAAGATGGAAAGAAGATTCCAAAGTGGGATCCTCGTGCCCGGCTCGGCATGTTTCTGGGTTTCTCCTCGGTTCACTCATCTCTTGTACCGCTGGTGTTGAATGTTCGCACTGGGAAGATCTCGCCTCAGTATCATGTCATTTTTGATGACAAGTTTGAGACTGTGGTCTCTCTCTCTCGTGGTGAGACGCTGGATGTGTCTTGGACTCGGCTGTTCAAGTTCGGTCGGGAGAAATACTTTGATCTCGAGTATGACAAGGATGGCAACATCCAAACATCCCACCTTCCTGATTTGGCTGAGGAATGGTTGGATCCAAGTCTCATGTCACACCAGTCTTCCCAGCGTCCTCCTGCTCCTCCGGTGGTTCCTGTGACAGTAGTCTCCCCTCCAGAGGGAGTACACGATCCTCCAGAGGGAGTTCCAGAGGGAGTGCACACACGTCGTGGCCTGCGCCAGCTTTCTAAAACATGGAAGGATGGCCCGGCCAAATCTCGTCGTCTGCCCACTTCTGACGAACTCTGCCTAGCAGATGAGTCGGCTTCTGAGTGGGGGCAGCCTGCTGCATTTGTTGCCAACCGTGGTCGCTCTCCCAAGTCCTACCATCCATCTCGGCGTATTGCTAAAGCTTTCTTGGCTGGTATTCCCTTGCTATGTGATAATTGGACTGATGCTCGCCTTCCCAGTCCTGCCTCGTTCATCTCCCATGATCCCTGGGACACCTCCCTGGTCCAGTCTATTGAGCCCTTTGCCCTTGCTGCTCGGGCCTCCAAGTATAATGAAGACTCACCAAATTGGACCACTGCCACTAATGGTCCTTTCCAGGAGGAGTTTTGGACTGCGATGGAGACCGAACTCAAGACATTGGAGGATGAAATGAACTCTTGGGAACTGGTTCCACGGACTCCTGACATGAATGTCCTCCCTTCTACTTGGGCTTTCAAGATCAAACGCTTTCCTGATGGGCTTGTGAAGAAGTTCAAGGCTCGGTTTTGTGTCCGCGGTGATCGACAGAAGGAGGGCATTGACTATTTTGAGACCTGGTCCCCTGTCGCGCACTGGTCGACTATTCGCACCATGATGGTTCTCGCGGCCAAGCTCAACCTCAAATCCGCACAATGTGATATCACTGCTGCCTTCCTCCATGCTAAGCTCCCTCCTGGTGAAAACATTTATGTTCATCAGCCTCGGGGTTTCCATCGCCATCCCGACTATGTGCTCAAATTATCGCGTTCGCTTTATGGCTTGAAGCAGGCCCCGAGGTACTTCTTCAAGCATCTCTCCAGCAGAATTGCAAAGGCTGGCTGTCGGCCATCTAATCTTGATCCCTGTCTCTTCCTCAGCAAGGATGTTGTCGTTATCTGCTACGTTGATGATCTTTTAGTCTATGGCCGCAGCGACGAGGCAATCGATGCGTTCATCAGCCGTATGGCAGCACAGGACGTCAAACTCCGTCGAGAGGGTACTGCTGAAGGCTTTCTTGGTGTGGACATCCACCGTGATGGGAACAAGACTACATTGACTCAATCAGGCCTGGCCAAGCGCGTCATTGAGGCTTTGGGCCTTGATGCCTCCTACTCCAACAGTGTTTCCACTCCTGCTGAGTGTGGTGCCCTGCCCCGGGATTCCAACGGTCAGCCCTACAATGGACCCATCAGCTACAGCAGTGTTGTTGGTATGCTGCTCTACCTCACAGGCCACAGTCGTCCAGACTGCTCCTTTGCAGTTCACCAATGTGCTCGCTATACCTTTGAGCCAAAGTTTTCCCACATGGCTGCTTTGAAGCGCATTGGCCGCTACCTCAAGGGTACTGTTGACAAAGGTCTTATCCTTGACCCATCTGAGGAGCTCTGTCTTGATTGCTACCCTGATGCTGACTTTGCTGGTCTATGGGGCCGCGAGGATCCTCAAGATCCTCACTGTGCTCGTAGTCGCACAGGCTATGTCATCACTCTTGCTGGCTGTCCTGTCCTTTGGAAAAGTTCTTTGCAAGCAGAAATCTCACTGTCCACCATGGAATCCGAGTATGTCGCCTTAAGCACTTGGTGCAAGGACTTCTTCCCCTCATTGATCTTGTGGTAGAGTTGGATGGGTACCTTGGGCTCAAGGTTTCTGATACTGTGAATCACCATGTCTGCATCCATGAGGACAATGTGGGCGCTCTCACGCTCGGCAAGCTTGAGCCCCTCCGAATGACACTTCGCTACAAGCACTATGCCATCAAGTATGACTGGTTTTGTGAGCAAATTGCGCCTCGTGATCCCCACTCCGTCGAGCTGGTCAAAATCAGTACTGTCGATCAGCTTGGGTATATCTTTACCAATGGTTTGGAGCGGGTCGTCTTTGGGCGTTTGCGAAAGAAGCTAATGGGTTGGAAAGCTTCTAGGGTTGCAGCTTCCCAGCTGATTTTTATGCCCATTTGCTTTTTCGAGAGGGAGTGTGACAGTATCTAGTCTGCCAGTGTCTGCCAATCCCAGGAGAAGGACAGACACCAATGGCATTTTCTCTTTCGGATCTCTCCCAATAATGAGGAATAAGTATCCTCCAACACAAGCCTCTCAGGGCCACAGAGAATGTCGCCCTTTCATGTCCTACCTATTTATCTCCATTTTCATCTATCCATTTTTCTGAATTATCTTAGTAAGAACAACAAATTGCATCATCTATTAAGTGTTCAAGTAGCGACCTTGGGCTTTGCCCAAGGAGCCGATAGCCTATGATCCTTTCAACATGACACCTCTTTTTGGGGCTCGTCCAAACTGACCAGTTGCTCATGTGCACTCAGACCAGTTTCATTGGGACATGATTTTGTTTATCAGCTTCGTCTACTCTTCTCTAGGCAATTCATACCAAGGATCTTACATTTCCACCCGGAGCTTCCTTCCTCCACCAGGTGCATCATCATCGTCGAGACCTGCCACGGTGATCGGGCTATTCATTTCCGCTGTGACCGCACCGTGCTCCCTCGATTTGAACATGGCTGCATACCACGGATCATCTCCTGGACCAGCCTCACACTTAACCTCCTCGTTACTCACCATCATCAGCGCCATCTCCTGCCAACTGTATCATCCTCCGATTCCGCTTCCAACAGTGCAGGTGATGCCAGCGGCAGCTGGTGTCGTTGTTGTCTATGATGAATGCTAGCCGCAACTGAAAGAGCCTCAACTCCAACAACACCATCGGCAACACAGGCAGGAGAGTCAACCATTTTCTACCAACAATCAATGATTCTGACTGATCACAAAAATGGGCGATTCTGCCCCCTGTCTTCTTATTTGAAATGGTCCTGTTGTGCATAGACCGCACTATTATTTGCACGAATCAAAGGTTTCATTCGCAGAGCAGCCGTTTGACACCATTGCAATGGGCAAGACCAAGAACGACCACACACACTTTATCTCCCCTCCCCTCCAACAGGAGCAATTCACATTCGTTTCTTATATTGGATGCAAGAATGGCATTCCGATCGGATAGGAGGGTAATAAGCGTGACCCGCCCGAGCATCGGCACTCCCAGAATTACGTTCAAAGAGATCCCTGCCAATATGGCTTGGACCTCCTGGGCTGCAGTTACGTCTCCCACGCCGTGAATCGCCCCGTAGCCGACGAGTGCGGTAAGCCATGCCAGGACGAGAGATCCGGGCAAAGGCTTTTTAACGACAAATCCGACAATATATCGAAACAGAGATATTGGTGAGCCTACAAGCATTTCTCCGTCAAAAAAATCGTCCTTGCCAAGGTACTGGTCTTTGACTGAGTTTAACTCGGAGGAAGGTGGGCTGAAGTTATCAATGTATCCTCTTTGAATATCAGAAGCAATGCTCTCCCAACCTTTCAAAGGATCTCCAAGATCTGAAAGTGTTTCAGCAAAGGATGCTTTGATGCGCTCGTTGTTGGCATTGATGTCCTCATCGGCGAGAACTATTCGTACTATTCGATCTCCTTCAGCCTCATTTCCCTGCAAGTCATCATTGAAGACACTCGCCACATCGGCTGCGGCTTGGAACTCGTTATCAAAGAGACGACGTAGCGCCGTACCGCTCGGTTGGAGACGCTGGAGCGTGTTCCATCGTTCCTCACACGATTCGAGGACGACCGATCCCAGTCGCTTGTTCTCGGAATAGGAATTTAAAATCCGCTCGACCTTGGACACCGAGTAGGGATTGTAGTGCATGCTGCCGATGATATGGACGGGCACTCCCGTTCGTGCATCTTTGAAGAAGAGGGTTTGTCTTTGTCGATGATGACACCCCGATCCCGATGGAGGGCTTTCCAATGATGATGTCGGGGGAGTGGAAAATGCCACTGATGCGGTAGGAGCTACTAATGCGGATAACGCCGAGATAGCACTGAAGATCTTCGCCATAATATTATTATTACCTTTGATTTCTATTTATTACTCCTATTCTTTGTCATCGCACAAGCCGATTATTTTGGATGGCTATCTATGGCTGTAACTAACTGTAACTAAGTAGCCATAATACGATAGGCATGTGGCTCTCATGGGCGCGCGGTGGGAGCAAAGAGGACGCAGGTTGATATTGCTCCATTGTGTCACCACCACAATTACCATCATGCATGCCGCATTGTGCTTTGCCGATTGCCATTATTTGCCATCCAACACAATTCAATAGTGGTTATTGGTTGCTACTGCTGATCGATTCCCGGCGCCATTAGCTGGAGTACTAGCATATCTTCACATATGGTAGATAGCTACGGGACCAGATCGGCAACGTATAATTGTACATAGGAATAAATATTGAATTTGGTAGTTTTGAATGTTAGATATCAATGTCAACTTGTAACCACTAGTTGCGGCCTTCAAATTCTTCAATGTAGGAATGAACGTTTATTTCAGACTGCCAATGCAACTTAGCTGAAGAATCAGACTTCTTTAGTTCGCAGAACACAATATTAAAAACTACAGGCAACACCAGTGCAAGAAATGGTGTGTGCATCTTGATAGCAGCAGCGATCCAATACCTGCCCATCTGGAGTCATCGTCGTTGTGGTCAAAAGATCTCCTTGAGGCAAGGTGTTTCAAAACATGGATAGATGATGTCCAAATGGATGTCATCCAGCCAGATTCTTTTCAATGTCATCAAGAGCTGTTTTTGCAAAGCAATCACTTTCCTTTTGAGCAGATTGGAGTAAGATGAAACCCAGTCTAGCCATATGGGCCGTAGATCCACCCAAGGCAATATGAATGAGCCACGATGCCAATGTTGCATACTCTTTCGAGACATTTTTGTGCAGGTGCAATGCCAATTGGATTGTCGCTTGCTCTGCTAGAATATGTAGTTGCCCAATGTATGAACCAGCGCGTCGTTCCCAACGAGAATGTTTGTTTAACGGTGAATAAAAGTGAGGAAAGGCATCATAGTTGTCACGGTGATTCAAAGTTGTTGGGCCAATTTTCTTTTCTGCTATCAGCTGTAGAATTTCGCGTTTCCACAAGTTATCCAGAGGGAAATCATCATCATCGTCATCATCATCATTTGCTGGTTCACCACCCCATATGGAAAGGGCCTTGTTTGACCTATCTTTGCCCCATCCTTTCTCCATCCGATATAACGCGAACACAACCATTGCCTGTAGGATCACATCATCTTTGGTAATGTCCGTTTTTTCCTCTACTTGGTACCTCTTGGCTTTTTCATCAAACTGAACAAACTCAATTGGAATACTTTCATTTGTCTGGAACGAAGATTGCTTGACATGCCATTCTGTGCTCCTTTGAAGTATGATCACAAGTTTATGAATGTCCCCCGCGATGGATTCACGATGTTTCTCTTTTTGCTTTGTGCTCTTGAAGCGTCGTTGCTTCTCCACTGAAGATTGGGAGATGGTGGTCTTTCTCTTTTTGGAATACGAAGCCAATGGTGTCACTATGTCGTTGCTGAACTTATGTGATGATTTTGAATCAATTTCTTTTCCAGCACCTTTGTCATAGTCTTTTTCTGCAGCCTTGATAGCCCATTTCCTCTTCTTAACTCCAGTCAAAAGCTTGGTATTATTTAGATCCTCGGTCCTCCAACCCAAATTAATCCTTGCATACCTCTTTAATGCCTCCTCTGATAAGAAGTAGTCCTGGTTCTCCGTCTTTTCTTTGACCAAATCCGTCTTCTTCATGTGAGAGCACGTGGGATGGACGTATATCCATGCGACGAGGCCAATTCCTTCTATGCACTTCCATCCATTGACTTTCATCATTTTACTGTACATCTTTGGCCATGGTATTTCCCAGTCACCTTTGCTAACACTCTCATGTTGCTCCTTTGACCTGGATTCAGATGATACCTGAGATTTGTTGTCTAAATTCTGAGACAATAATTCCATTTTGGGGTATGGTCTATCTTGAGAGGGTGAATATTTTTGCAAGGGCGCCAAACCATTAGCATCAGCATCCATTTCCATTAGCTCAGCAGTCTTGTTGGGAAGTATCACCTCATCTTCTTCCATCAATTTATTTTCCTCCACTTGAGACTTCAATGATGACACTGCCCCAATGCGCCCTGCCACTTTTGCTTCATCATCGACTTTCCGTTCTTCTTCTTGCAATTTCACCTGCATCTTCTTAGTGGGTGAATCACCAGCACCACTTTTTGGTATGATACTTAGGATACTCTCCAAAGAAACCCAGATTTGACTTGAGCGCTTACTGCCATCATAATGTACCATATAGCCCTGCTTATTCTTCTTCTCTCGGCTTTTTATAATTGTTGCCTGCCAAACCTTCCCCTTGTGGCACATAATAAAGAGACGGCAGCCAGGGCATTCCAATGAATCTGGAAAAATACTTCCTTTTTTACTTCTACCCATGTCGTTGTTTGTTGCTTCTTCGGTGCCAGAAAAAGCACCCTCGTCTGTATCATAATTGTATTGTTCTTCTTTAACTTTCACTTGGGCAGAGTCCGGCGATGGGATTTTTTGGGCTGTATGTTTACTGTTTCCATCTCCCACATCATTATTGTTCAATAGTGTAGATGATCTTACTGGTGAAGGTGGCTCCGCTGAAGCTGAAGGGTGCACATACTCGCCGTCGTCCGTGTCATAGTCATAATACGACAGTTCCTCTTTCACCTTGATGTCATTGTTGGTACTGTGCATATGGCTCTCATTGCCACGCGGTGGAAGCAAAGAGGAGGCAGGTTGATATTGCTCCATGGTGTTACCATCACCATCACTATCATGCATGCTGCATTGTGCATTGCCGACTATTGCCGATTGCCAATACAATATTTGCCATCCAACACAATTAGATAGTGGTTATTAATTGCTACTACTGATCGCTTATCAAGCCCCGGCGCCACTAGCTGGAATACTAGCAAATCTCCACATAGCTAGCTACGGGACAGCCAGAGGAGTTGTCGATCGGTAAGGCATAGTTTTACATAGGAATAAATATTATTTTTTCTAGTTATGAATACTAGATATAAATATCAACTTGTAACCACTATTTGCGGCCTTCAAATTCTTCAATGTGTTAATGCACGTAGGAACTGGTAATTTTGCGAGTGGATCAGCCATTCCAAAACATCGAAGCCTCTATCAAAGCCCAAAGTGTTAGACCGAAAACCCGCCACTCACGAAAGCTCTCTTTCGTGAAATTACTCATCCCGAAAAGCCGCGTTGGACGCTTGCGGCTTTTCGCAACCCGAAAAGCTGCTTTGGACCAATGCAGCTTTTCGTGACCCGAGACAATGCTATCAACTTTACTTCCCAATTAGTTTGTATTTGGGAGGAGGGGGGTGCACCGTTGACAGACGCTATCTATATCACCACCCTCATCCCTGTACCACTATCACTG
>JALLOZ010003987.1:0-11643 GCA_036939875.1 Thalassiosira pacifica
ATACCTGATACTTTGAAATGACCATTTTTAACACAACAAGCAAGGCTACATATAAAAGAGCAGTGCACTGGCTCCAGCAGTTTCTTAAAAGTGATTCAGCACAAGCCTATTCCAAGGACAAAGTTGAGTACCTTGTCTGGCAATTGTGCAACTTTTTTGGGCATGAGGGGTCGAAAAATAAGGCTTGGACATGTAACTGAACATCTTTAACAAAAAAATGGTAGTATCAAAATACCTGGACAGTTTCAGTTACTCCGAGTCACTGGAAAAATGAACATAAAATGATCAAATAGTGATACTTTTTGCTTGAATTTTCTGGCTCAACTGTGGTCAGAATTGGCCAAAATTTTCAAAATGAACAAAAAAACTTACCAAAATGGCCAAAAGTGGACCAAAATTTCTGATTTTTGGGCTGTCATTTTCATTCCTTAATTCCCCCATTTGTACTACTTTTGGTACCATTCTCTGGCCCTCCACCCAGCTGCTGGTCCACTACAACTCAAAAGATAGCCCTGAAGACGCTGGTGCCATGAAAGACTTTACCCACAAGGGACATCCAAACCTCAATCTCTGGCAATGATGAGATAGTGAGTAGAACATATGATAAGCCAAAATATCACACGAAAGCAACACATGCCATGTCACAAAAAACAGTTAGGAAATATCAGCAAGATGAGGATGTATCAAGATGGGAGGATGGATATTCAGACACGACCAAATCAGGACCAGATTGGCAAAATGGAATGGTCAAACACAAGCAGGCAACTGTCAGTGACACTGAGTGGACAGAAGGCCATGTCAAAACAACCATTTAACAGGATTAAAGATCAGTTGATCCACTAGGTGCACGGATCTACATCCCATATGTAGACACACAACACAAAACTATGAAAAACATCCTTATCCTACATAGGAACTTATATGTGGTATTTAAAAATCGCCGCACGTCACACCGCATGATTGCACGCTCACATTGGGCTCACACGCTAGCTTTTGATATGCAATCCAAACAAATTGCAATTTGATTCAACCACAATAGTCAGAGCCGACATCAAACCCCTTTGAGGGATCGAACTAGCATCCGTTTGGATTTGTTTCCGGCAATTTAAAACTTGACCATCAAAATAGCCAAGAGTCAGAGCTAAAATTTGAGCCAGCGTATGTATTATAAATTGTATTATCGCATACGATACACTACCTAGCACGAAGCTAGTTGAAAAGTGGGCTAAGATCTGGGCCCATACCCTTAATACTGTTAAGTCAAGGTAGAGATCTAAATTAAGATCAAAGTTGAGATCAAAGTTGAGATCAAAGTTGAGAACAAGTTCGCAATCAAGGACAGAGCCAAAGGATAAATCAAGGTCTAGGTCAAGGTCTAGATCAAAGCTGAGATCAAAGTCAAGATTAAGGCTCAGATTAAGACTGTGATCAATTGCAAGAAAGAGTTCAATATCAAGGTCAAGGTGGCATCATAGAAGGTAAGTAGCTACAAGGTGCATTTTGCTTGCTCATTTTTGGGTTGATTTGGCTGATGTCATATTTTCCTCCTTCAACACTGTATGTGGTTTGGTGTCTGCTGAATAACATGGCTACTTGTTGTCCTTCCATGGATCCCCAGGGAAATGAAAATGTTTGAACACACCCCAACCCCAGCATCAAACACACACCACAGCCTTTGAAACTGCACCTTTTTGGTAAAAGGTCCTAACCCAATGAAATCACTTGGTGCTCTGGCACAAACATTTGAATTCACCTGAGCATTCTTAGAAACTGCGCCTCTGGGACAAAATGACCCAGTCCAGTGAAATCATTGGATGTCAAGGCACAAATGCTTGATCTTCCCCCGGCAGTCTTGTAAACACCACCTTCGAGACACAAGATGCTTGTACAATGAAATATTTGGAGACTCAGGCACAATACTTTACCCTATACCCATTAGTATCGGAAATACGCTTTCAAGATGAGATATCCCATCCCAATGAAGTCAATGAGGGATCAGGAATAAATGATTGACCGAGACCCAGCAGACTTAGGAACTGTGCTTTTTGGGCAAGAGATCTCACCATCAGCAAAAAATTGAGACTCAAGATCACAGCTTGACCTCATATCAAGGGATATATCAAGAATGATTGGCTTGAGAAGATATCTTTACTCCAAATATGGTTCAAGTGATGTCTCATGCGGCTAATTCTTGATAGCCCTAACATTCTCCCCCTTTCTCTTCAATCCTCTGTTTTCCCATTGTTGCCTTGCAACTCAGGCTGCTTCACGGCCATCCTACATCATCACAACTGTAAAACTGTCTTCCATGATGAGGTCATATCCACAACTACATGGCCAATCTTCCATGGAGTACGTCATCATGTGTCAGAAACTATTGTGATCATTACATTCAAGAGAGGAAATGAGATATGTAAGGAGGTTCCTTTCGAGATGCTTCGAAGTAATTTGGATGATGGTATTCATCAGCCAGGATTCCATTCGATAGCCTCTGAAGCCAAATGGATTGGTGAGTGGAATTAACTGTTTCACTCCTGAATTCAGACCATCATTTGTCTATGGCTTTTGTACATGTGATAGTAAAGGTTGTCAGATCCTAATTAGCTTATCAAATGATCCAATATTCTACCAACAGAAATACTTAAAGTAAAATTGACTCTGGCTGGCAACACATCTTGTTCTAATCATTTGCCCCACTCAAGGGATATTTGTACATACTTTTGATACATTGAGCTGTCATGTACACTAAAATTATGCCAAGACAGTCTCATTCTCCTCTACCGCAGCCACAACAGGCTCCTTCTCAGCCTTTTTCACTGCAGGCTTGGGAGCAGGTCCCAAGAAGGCCTCTGGCATGACCGACGAATGGTGATGAGAGATCTTCCACTGCTCATCCTCCCACACATACACGAAGGAATATCTGCCCTTGACCTTGTCTCCTGTGGCACCCATAGTGAACTCATAAATGCCTGCATCTTGGCACCAGTTGTGGCCAACAGTGACATTGCTCTCCAAGATTTCACCTTGGGGCCTGTGAGATGATGGACAGTGGCACAGGATATGAGATGAAAGTCAAAACAAATGTATGAGAATACAACAAACGAAATAAACGCATCAACTACTCACTTCTTCTTCAAGAATCCAACAAAGTAATCCTTGATCAAACCGTAATCAGTCCTGGGTACGTCAGAAACCGTAGGCAAAAGCACAGCCTTGCTAGCATACCTCTTGGCAACAGCATCTGGATCCTCAGTAGCCAAAGCAGAGTTCCAAAGCTGGAACAAATCTTTGACCTCCTCCTCCGTAATGGCCTGAGGCTTGGTGCCCTCAGGCATGACACTCGAGTGATGTTGTGAGATTTTCCACTCTCCGTCCTCAAAGACATAAACAAAAGTGTATCGTCCCTTGACCTTGGCACCATTGACTCCCATGGTGAATTCATAGATGCCAGCGTCTTGGGCCCAGTTGGTTCCAACAATTACATTTCCACTTTCAATCTCACCCTGGGGTTCGAGCTTGAGGAAGTTGGTGAAGTAGTCCATAATTCCAGGGTGGTCAGTGCGTGGAACGTCAGACACTGTTGGCAACAAAACACCAGCCTTAGAGTAGCGGGCAGCAACATTCTTAGGGTCCTTGGTGGCCAAGGCATCATTCCAGAGGTTGAAGAGTCCACGGACTTCCTTCTCAGTGATGGGCTCAGCAGCCACGATGCCCTCGGGCATGATAGAAGAGTGGTGGTGGTTGATCTTCCACTCATCATCCTCATAGACGTAAACGAAGGAGTAACGGCCCTTGACCTTCTTGCCAGTGGCTCCCATGGTGAACTGCATAATGAGATATAGATTGTGAGAGTTGAAAATGTATGCATGATGTGTGCAGAGGGATAAATGTGGAATGTGTTGAGAAGGGAAGAAAATAAGTGAGCTTCTGTTTCCTAAACAAGCAGATATGTGGGTTCACATAGCAAGCAAAAAGCAACAGTCAACAAGCTTGATTGGTTCAATTTGTTCTCTCGCACATATCTGGGGTTGGTACTTTTCTGAACAACACAAAAAGAGTGTTTCACAATACCATGGATCGGATATGGTACCAATGGTAGGTGATGTTCAGCATACCTTTCCAACCTTTAGCCACCGAACACATCCGAAAAATACCCAAAATTGATCTCTTTCAGCAAACTTTTCAACCTGGACACACTAACTCACCTCGTAGATACCAGCATCCTGGCACCAGTTCTGTCCAACAGTGACATGACTCTCCAAAATCTCTCCCTGAGGCTTCAGCTTCAAGAAGTTGACAAAATAATCTTCGATACTGGAAAAGTCAGTCCTGGGAACATCACTGACAGTGGGAAGCAAAACACCCTGCTTGGCATACCGACTAGCAACCTGCTTGGGATCCTCCGTAGCAAGAGCATTGTTCCAAAGAGAGAAAAGGCCACGGACCTCATCCTCAGTGATGGGCTTGCCCATATCCATTTCCTCAGGCATGACACTGGAATGATGGTGTTGGATCTTCCAGATGCCATCTTCCTTAATGTAGTTGTAGGTGTAGCGTGCCTTGACCACATCTCCGGTGGCTCCCATGGTGAACTATTGTTGATTGACATATTTTCAATGTCAGATAATGAGATTGAAATGGCATGAGTGTAAGTTACAGTCATAAATAGTGCAACTCAAGAGACTTAAGACCTTTGCACAAAGACTATCGCAGGCCACTCAAACCCACCATTACACAATCTTTGCTTCAACACACATCATGCTACAGTAACTCACCTCATAAATTCCTGCATCACTAGCCCACCCATCGCCAATGCTGACCTTGCCATCGATAATCTTTCCCTGTGGTTGCTTCAAGAGGAATGCGTCAAAGTAATCCTTGACGCTCGCAAAGTCCGTGCGCGGCGTGTCGGAAACGGTTGCCAGGAGCACTGGGTCCTACAAAAGTGAATAAATATAAAAGAGAAATTTGAACATCATTAGGATAATTTCCGTTGTGCGTGACATATGATGTGAGCATGATGTGATCATTTGGTTTGAGTCACGTGTCAGTCCAGATCACCAGTCAAAAGTTAAATTATTGTCTCCAAGTCAGATCCAAATTCAATAGTACGATATCGTACGTCGTGGATCTTGCAAATTCGAGGATCTGGCGAAACGTGTTGCCATTTGTGATTTTTTGAGAGAATTCATGAATGACCGAGAATCTGTTCTTGATAGTACATGCTTGCTTTGTTCGGGTGTGTGATCAATAGCAGACCGAAAGCCATCCAATTAAGCTAGTCGATAAACCAAGAAACAAGAATCACACCCAAAACAGATAACCCAACTAGTACAACAATCCAATGATCCCTCATCAACCACCAACTTGAAAAGCTCTAAGGTTCAATGACCAACTCACCTTGGCATACCTGCTGGCGACTATCTTACTGTCTCCCGTGGCCAGTGCCGAATTCCACAAATCAAACAATGCTCTAACTTCCTTCTCGGCGATATCTCCTGATGCGTCGACTTTGGCGGGCTTGTTGAATCGTCGCCGGGATCCGAAGAGATTCAATTCTGTATTACGAGTGGACGGCGAAGGTGCGATGAGCTCGTTATTGTTGGTGGTAGTGGTGGCCGCGCGCGAATGCGACAGGGGGGCAGCGTTGGGCGCGAACGCGGCTGATTGGGTTGCGAGGGTAAAAGCGAGGGCGAGGGAGAACTTCATGGTTGGTTTGGTATTACTTTTTATTTGTTCGAGTGATTGATCGAGCGGTGCAATGGAGCGCGAGTGAAAATTATGAAACAGTCGACAGCATCATCAAGCGTGGAGACGAACATCACCTACCATGATTAGATGATACAACATTGGCCATGCGTGGTGGCGCACTTGGCGTTGGCTGGCCGTGGCTTGATCATAATATCTCTAGTAGAAGCAAGATGACCATTGAGGTGCGTGGTTGCGTGGTGGTTGGTACATGGTTGCTTCTTCCTTATCTCATGCCTCATAATATTATCTTCTCGCACGCGCTTATTGCGTGGCTAGCTTACTTCTTCGCTCCAAGCTCTGTGACGTATGCATGGGCAATGAATACTAATTCCCACGCAATAAATTTCATCTCGGAATAGAAGTCGATTCTGACGCCGAGATCACGCCGTCGTCATCTGTAATTACGTCATATATTGGTTCCTATGAGAACCTTTTCGTGTAGAAAGAGATCTTTTGGACTCGTGATGTCATTATTGCGTCACGATGAAGATCTGTCGCGCGGCCAAGATTGGATTTCACCAAAAAGTCTATTCTCAACATGTGCGCCAGCCGAGAATCGAACTCGGGGCCCAACGATGGCAACGTTGGATTTTACCACTAAACCACTGGCACTTGTTGCACATGTGTCTTTCACAAACTAATATAAACTAACACAACTTATTGGCAACCACCCAGTGTCGGGATAGATTGACCCCACGACCACACAAGTAATAATCGTGCGCTCTATCGAGCATAGAAAAAGTATCACAAGGTCCACACACCCCAAAGAAAGGATTCTACAATATGCTCCAATCAATAATTGACTCTTTTACAAACATTTTGGCGGGAACGAACAGGACTCACGACTCACACGGTTCCAGTTCCAACTGGTCCTCAGCAGAGCCTCAAAACCAAAACCATGTCTCCACATCCGCAATAATTGCCCTCTAGTCATCATAGAATCCTCATTGCTACCTCCGCCTCAGCGCTGATAGATTTCCATCTCAAATCACATACTTTGACCCACGGATTTTTTTGCGTCATATTTTATTTAGCTCGCATGTAAAACCTATACTAACTAAGTCTTACATGCATTTTACTCTATTTTATTTAACCTAAAAAATAATGAACCCCCTTCTCTCTCATTTTCTTTTTTGAGGAGAATCGGGTGCCACATGGTTGGGTTCCACAGATAACAACACAGCAACATAGCAACACAGCAACACAGTAACACAACAATCAACACACCAATCAACCAAAAAGCAACCATATGGATACGGCTGTTCCTTGTGGATTGATAACCTTGCCCATTCCCCGCCGATACCAATAGGGAGATATATACGAAATCTAAAGGATTAAAGAAGCAACAAAATCCAAAAGAAACTGAAACCAAATACTACCAAGCAACTGGAAAATAGGAGTCAGCAGCATCAATCTCTCAATCCTAGCACCTCAAAACCGTGACCATTAACATACATGTAACCAAAATTGGTTTTGAAAAGTTGTGAGCCAAGGAAGTGTATGAATCTAATCATAGTACTAACATCTCAGGAACAAGAATGTTTAATACACTCCTCAAGTATACACTGAGGAGGGATCTCACTATAAATTTGCATTTCTACAATGGGAGAAATCACTGAATCTGAATAGAGAATTGGACTAACAGGGTCTTGTGTACTGAGTACTGTTACAGTGGAGATACTAATAGCCAACACACTATTGATCTGATAGTATTATTGAGGACAGTGTGTTGGCAAGAGAGAATTAACTTGTAAAAGTTTTGCCTGCAGTGGTTGAGGCAATGTAAGATTGTCTCATCCGTTGTTGGATTTCTACTTTTTGTTGCCTTGATCAGAGCAGTAAAAGTCGTGATTGGCCTGGCGTAAACTGCTTTTGCTGCCCTGATTACTGTCATTACATGCTGACACCTTTATTTTGCACTAGTGCGTTAACAACTGTGATCAGAGTTCAGATCAAAGCTCTGACACCAGTGCTCAGCTCTGAGATGAGATCAAATTTTAGTGAGATCTTGGCTGAGATCAGAGCTAAGACCAGAACTGAGATCTGAGACCAGATATTGAGCTAAGCCAAGATCTGAGCTCAGGTCAGACTTGAGATCTGAGATCTCATCTTTGATCATATCATAGATCTTAGTCAAGATCAGAGCTCAGATCAGACTTGAGGCATGGGATGTGCAGTGATGCTTATGCAAGCCATAGAAATGGTATATATATGCTGACCAAGTATCCAGGTAATGCCCAGCCATTGTTATTTGTTGAGCTTTGTACAACATCACTCACCAACTCCCTTTGCATGTTCTATTGTGTCATGATCTCATGTATTAAGCCCCTTAATGAAATCATAATACTAATACAATTACCTGTTGAGACATACAATGCCTTCAAATACCACTCCTCATTGGAGTCAAGGCTCAAGAGTGAGCATCTGTAATCCATGCTCCCCCGTGCTACCCCTGATCCATTATCATTATGCTCATCTTGTTGGAGATATAGCATTGAGCATTGCACGAGGTAAATATCATCCCGTCTAACAGGAATCAATAGAAAAGTAAGAGTAAGCACTAGTTTTATATTTCAGGATATCAAGGAGGTTTTCTTGTCTCATGCTTGATATTCCATCTCTTGGTGATTCTCTTCCTCAAAATCCTACCATGATCTAAGGAGATGGCAGTTGCAAACCCATGATGGTGAATCCCAATGTCAAAACAAGATTGAACATGAATGCTGTCAAACAGTTTGTCTTTGACATTGTTTCCTCATTGATTGATATGGTGATTGTTGCTCTTCCTCTTTGACTTTCATTGTTGCAATCAGCCAACAATGGGCAAGGATGAAAGATACCCAAGACGACCTATTTTTATGAAGATTGGAGTTTTCAATATTTTGTATTTTATTAGCTATGTACGTACTCTCCAAGATGAGCTTTGTTGTTCATGTGAACTTTCTGCATTTTTGCTTCAAAAATACAGATTTTCATTGCATTTTGAAAGCACAACCTCTCCTGTATTTCAGGCACAGTCTTAGTATCCTTGATGCATATCAAGACTAAAACCACATAGGAAATATAGGAGAGGGCCCATAGTTTTCTTGTAATAAGCATCAAACTTTTGACGTACCTTGGTAGTTTAGCTCTATGCAGCAGGATTTTTTGTTAGCTTGATTTTGATTCTGAAAGATGATTTCAGATCTCTGAATTGTTTGGTCAGGTATGTGTCGGTACCAGCAGGACGCGAAAAAGAAGGAATTATCCAGCCCCAACTAGTCAACTGAAACATTTACTTCATTGACAAGACACATAAATACTCCTCTATTGAAGTTTATAAGAAGCAAATCATCAGGCTTACAAACCAGCTTCGAGCTGTGAATCACAAAGCTGCAAATTTGAATAATCGGAGTGAGGCACTACTGAAAGAAGCCCAGGAATTGCATACTAGAGAACATCAAATGAGGAATGAAGCACAGCAGTACACTAGTGAACTAACCAGATTGATGCAACGGTACTAATGCATGTATTCAGATCCAAAAATGAGCAAGTTAAGGAAACATTATTTGGTTGATAGGCCCGAGATTGGAACTATGGAGGTGATGATGTATGGTAGATCAATTCTGAATCTTCCAAAATCTCTCATTGAAAATGGTTAACAAGAGATGACTGCCTAAGATAAAGATAAAGATAGAGCTTCAGATTTTCAATTGAAGCATGAGAGCAAATGACATATCTCAGAACATCTCAAAGAAATGGGAGTTATTAAGAAAGTTGCATGGAAAGTGATGTCATCAGGTAATGGAATGGTAATGAAGCAGATGCTATCCAGAGATGTCATGGCAATATATCCTATGATTCAGGCCATACTGTATTTATGTATTGCTATGGCCAAGGCAACAGAAGCAGAACTATAGTAAAGTTGATTCTTATAAGTGACAGGGCTAATGACAATGAACCTGAATCCCATATTCCTCAAACACTTTTGGCTGTAAATAAATGCCATGCCAATGCCATTCAACTTTTGGTTAATAACAGAAAAGGTTCATTAAACTCTGTTGCTTGTCATATATTAAAATGATTGAAAATACTGTGGGAGGTCCTATTGTCTGACGGGAGCAACCCAAGTGTGCTAGACACCAACAAAGAAACACTGGGTTGCATCATTCTGTCAATAATGGGAAAAATCATTGCTACTCTATTTCTGGTCATCATTCCCTTCATCTAGCATCCACATGTCATGTACCAAAAAAGTTCTGCAAATCTCCTCATGATCTCATGTACTCTGTTTCAGTCACTTTCTAACCTATGCATGTGCATAGGTAATGAATCATCCTAATTCCCGCATGATATCATTCATTTCAGAATAGATGCTAATTCAACGTGGATCTGATGCATAAATCATGCTGATGTTATGAAGCCATCCATGACCACATCATGTATTGGTTTCTATCTTACAACATTGAGGAAAAAACCATGTTCATATCTACCCCCCAGCAAGTGGACTGATGGGGAAGATTTAGAGGACAAGAGCACTGGCAGCAATGTCAGCAATGAGACGTGATCGCTACCTGACCCTCTCTAGATCTCTGAGGTTCTAATGACAACTATTAGGATGACAAACATGAACAAATGGGCATTATAGAACCAAATGACAATATAGGAACAACCAGGAGACACACTGAACAGTGATGAGGAATAAGGACGTTGCTGACAACGTTGCTGAACCTGGGGCCAAGGGCAGCATGGATTAAGGTGTCTTGGACAAGGAGTTGATCAATGATGATGAATCATCAAGTGGCAGAAGCAGCAAAGAAAGCTACTCCTACATCAAGTATGTAACAAGGACACCAAGCCAACAACAACAGTACAATCACAAAGGCAGGCCCAGAAGGCACAAGCTGACCCCAAGACTGGCAATAGAATGCCGGTGACTCCATCTCAACGTGAGTGGACCAAGGTGAAACACGAAGGCAAAACAAAGCAGTCCCCACTCAGCCATAATGGAACACTTGAGGATCCAATTGAAATATGCAGCAGCTCTGAGAACAGTGACAATGCCATGTCCCAGTAGCAAATGTCTCCCATACCTGCACCATGTCAGAATCAACACTAAGCTGTGCAAACAACCAAGAAACAGACTGATGCCACTCAACCTAGGAATGCGGCACAAGATGACCAAAACTGCTCAAGCAACGATATCAAGATCAAAACAAGGGAGAAAGCATGTCAGCCCAACTGGTAAGGGAAAACAAGAGTACCCCAGGCAGGTTCCCAGGACTATTGAGAGGAGCCAGAATTGGAAATTGGGCCCTAGGGTGGAATAATATCCACAGGGGCACCCGAACCCAATAGAGGGCGGAACTTGGAGAGCGCGCCTATTAGCACTGGACTCCCAAGTACACATACCATGTGCCACATGTCTCTGTCACGCATTTTTGGGTGATATGTGACATGTGTAGGAATCAGTAAGAGGATATCACAAGGCACCCTACTTTACTGATCAGTGTAGATAGGTGGAGATTGGGGGAACTGCAACTTGACGTAGATGATCACCAGTAGAAAGTGAAATAGAGTTGGGGAATACAGTCACTTGGCAGAGCATAAAGTCTCATGTTGCCAAGGCTGAGGGTTCAACACCCCTTGGTAGACCACACAGAGTCCCCTGATAGTACCTGGCAGGAGCTGGGTCACACCTATGTGGTGCCCCTGTGACAGTACCTCAGGTGTACAGGTAGCTGGGTAGGTTCTGTTGATGCAGTGATTCCTAGGAATGGGCCCGGATAAAAACCATCTGATCCATTACCGTAGTTTAAACAATATAGTAGACGTCAAATTAGCGTAGACAGACACATTCCTGCACTTTTTGAAAAATTAACGTAGACGAACAATGGGCTGTTGAAAGATTAA
>JALLOZ010004016.1:0-10048 GCA_036939875.1 Thalassiosira pacifica
ATATGGCAGTAGGTGAGTTTGAGAGCTAGCTGAGGGTAACAAGCATACAAATAGCTTTGGACTTCACTGTGACGAATGTTTTATCAATACTGTAAGTGATGAATAAGCCATAATAAGCTATTAATAATAACTAACAATGACATCACTTATTAAATTTCAACATTTATTAGGTCGACAACTACGCTTCGTCTCCCTCTCAATTCTCATCTTGTTCATCATCATCATCAAGAGCTAGTTTCACCTTTTTAATATTCAACAGGGGTGGTTGGTCCTCCCGCATGATCATGTCAATAAAACCATCCCACCTTAACTGGTAAAACTCCAGGACGTCTTCATTTGTCCCATCATACTCAGGTGGCTCACAAATGACACACCACCCACCTCCCCGGTATGGCTTCCAGTACATCTTTGTTGTCGAGATTGTATATGTTGTTTCATGCCTATCATCAGTGAACACAAGACCCTTGTACTTTTGTAGCAACTTGTATTTTGCCACGGCGTCATTTACCGTGAATAGCTCTTTCTCCCAGTCTTCAATCCAACCCCTGAAAATACGCTCTGGAACAGTTGGCGTGTTCCTGATTGCATTAATGTCAAGTCCAAACTTTTCTAATCCGAGATCAAATGCTAGATCTTCGTCACCCCACAATGCACTCTTGTGCTGGCAATCAATTTTTTCCAACCTCTCACGCATGATTTGAGCTGAATTCAACTTGTGCGTTGTTGAAATAATTGACAGCATCTCGATCTTCTCTCCTGAAAGATGTGCACGTTGACCCGACTTGATGCCCTTCGTCACTCCCCAGCTCCTTTCGGCAGCGCCCATGCCCACAGCTGGTGAAGTAACTCTAGTGGCAATAAAACCTAGGACATCAGTCTTACCCACAGAGTACATATCATGCCATTCAGCGGAATTGCCATCTTTGGCATCCCTCACATTCCACATGTTCCTTTTCGCGTATACCCCCGTTTCATTTTTGAATGCCTTCCACTCCTTCCAAAATTTGTTGAGGAGCTCAGGAACATCAGCATTGGTATCATGCTTGTAGAGCTTGGTGACTATCCGTTCCACTGCATCTTCATGATCTCTCTTGGAGAACCTATCATTGACATCTTGCCTGATGTCTGGATGTACAGAGCAGATCCATGCCGTAATAGCATAATCGTGAGACAGCTTTTTGCTCCTCTTCAAGAAGGCAGCACGAATCTTCTGAGAGAGGGTTTTGTGTGCATCTCCCTCCTCATCTCCCTCCTCATCTTCCTCCTCAGCCTCTGCCCCTTCGTCTTCATCATCGTAATTGTACAGATCCTCATCAAGAGGATCAAAGGCAACTCCATCCTCTAGCGGATCATCCTCTCCAACTTGTTCAACTTCGTCTTCCCCCTCTGACCCAGAGTCAGAGAAATGTGCATCCTCTTCATCCTCAGGTAGTTCATTGTTACCGTCGAACAAAGTTGGGTCGTCAAGGCAGTCCACGCTCTTCTCGATGGCCATCATTGCCTTGTGGGTAAGGTAGTACAGCCTGTCCATGCCTGGCTTGTTGGAATCAGCGATACGCAAGAGTTTGAGGACAGGCCAGAGAGTACGTAACATTATATAGACCCTTTTCCAATATGCACCATTTTTGATGTCATGCTCTGCCCTCAACATCATGGCTCGGCCCCTGGCGTTCTTGGTTGCTGCTGCCCATTTAGCGGAGTTTACAGTGGCTTCCAATGGTGCACGCAGGCGCAGACTTTGATGTAACCCATAGAAGAAGCCAGCCATCCTTGTCTCAACTGAACGAATTAGGTTCACACTGTGGCCGTTATTCACTAGACGGCACTGTTCTTGGAACTGCGCATGTGGTGCATGAAAAGAGCCAGAACCAAAGGTTCGGTAGAGACGTTTCTGTTTTAGAATTAACGACTGATAAAAGAGGAGACATGATAATGTCAGTTACCATAGTTGCTTTTTATTGATTTAATATATGAACTCTTTGAACTTACATTTATTTGAGGAAACCGAGCACAATCATTGAAAAATAGGGCCAGGACATGTTCTGCCCCATGCAGAACGGTGACTCGAGGAAACACTACTGCCACTACCGCACCAGCTTTCTGTACGTTACTTGCACCATCAACAATAAAAAGATCAATGTCTCTCTTCAAAGGATCCAACCTCACCATCTGGGGGAGGAAGATGTTCGCGATATATTCGGCATCTTTTGATCCTCCACCGGCTAGATGTTTAGTGCAGTCGTGGACAGATAACACAGCTGGAGGATTTCCGTATGTTGCTGCTAAAACATTAAACAGAGGCTTCCTCTTGATGGTGGCTCCATCGCCCAGCATTGTAATGCCATGCGTTCCTGCATTCCCCGTCAATCTACTCTTGTTTGCATCCATCACATGCTCATAATTGCTGATCAGCAAAGGCCCCCCTACTGTATTTCTTTTTGGGGGTTCATACTTGTTGCTCGTCATCCGACCCAACTTCATGGCATTCAAGAAATACTGGTTCTCTCCAAAATTCAAGGGCAAGTTGCAAGTCTGAATCATTAGAGCGATGGCAGTATCACATGATGCCTCATTTGATTCAAGTAGAGCACTTTGCTTCCTTTTGGTTGGGATAGAACGGGTGAAGGCCTCCAAGGTTGGCTGGGCTGGTTGCTTCCTGTTATCATCCTCAAAAAGATCAATAACATAGCTTGAAACAGAATGGGTTGTGCTACAGGTGAGAGGGGATTGCTGTCTGACCGAACTGGTGGCCTGCGAGACAGAACTGGTGGCTGGAGATAGACCAGAGGTGTTCCTCCTCTTGTTAGCCTTTGCTGTCATTCGAGTGGCAGTCATCTCCTCTGTTGTGTTGACTAAGTCTTGATGAACAGCGTCCTTTCCTTTCTTTAAGGCATCCTTCCTGGCCCTCTTCCGTTTGTATAAATCGGTGTACCATTTGATGTATTCAGGAGGGATTGCAGCGGTGCATGGCGAGCAGTGCGCATTTGGATCATGGACTTTGGACCCATGGACCATGGCCTTGTAATGGTTCACAGATTTGAAATCCTTGTCACACCACAGACACTTCCAACCTTCGGGTATCTTCTGAAAATGAACGGTGTCGTCCCACATTAATTTGAGAGGTGGCCATCCATTGCCAAATGTGGCTGGTGCCAGGGAAGGCAAGGGGGGGGCGTCCTCAGCCATCAGAACTAGGAGATGAGGGAGGGACTTAATAGAATTTGAAGCGCGTGCGCAATATTATATTCTACTTCCCCGTATATTTTGAACATGATATGAGAAAGGAGAGTGAGGGTACCATTGTGTACAAAAATTAATCCCTCAGGAAAATAATGATGATCGATCCAAAATCCTGTCAATGGTACAATGCGTGCACAAACATACCTTAATAATGTTATATGATCGTACACAATGTAGTATTCGGATCCCCTGAATAATGTAAACATGTGATGATGAAGAGGAGTGAGGGGGTGTGTACAAAATGCATCCCCGCATAAAAATAATGACGGTCGATCAAATATGCTGTCAATGGCACAATTGGCGAAGAACGTACCTCTGGCTAGATAATAATAGCGTGAATGGAACAAAGATGAACTAATCGAATACCCTGCTGATGGCGAACATGAAATTTGGAATAGGGGTGAGGATAGGCGCGAGAAATAGTTAAATCACTTGCCCATCCGACAATCAACCTAATAAACCACCTAAAAAAAGTCCTCAAACCCACCACATCCATAACTATCCCGTGCAGTCAAAAATAACTAGATGAATTAAACTGGAATTAAACCCTAGTACTGTCAAAAAAGGAATCTCTAGACCAAGTCGGAAGTACCCAAATCTTGCTTGTACTAGGCCTCACCTAGCAAGAATCCGGAACGGTCGAGATCGATCTCACAAATGGTACACATCTTCTGATCTGGACCAATTAATCCAGCATTAGATAGATCTCACGAATTGCTAGTATGCGCGCTTCCGTTCTCTACCTTAGCTAGTAAGGTATGTGCGCTCCAATTGTTTCTCATGTGTGTGAATTGTATCACACGAGATCAAGATCATGCATATCTTCTGATCTTGATCAATCTACCTAGCCCTCGAGAGATCTCACGAATACCTTACTATGCTAGTATGCATGCTTCCGCTAGTATGTTCGCTTCCAATTGTTCTCATGTGAATTGTATCACACGAGATCAAGATCACGCAAATCGGAATCTTCAGTCAGGACATATCGATGGACATGCAAATCGTACCTGCGCATGTCCGTCACTTCGAGATCATTCACATACATGCATACAACGAAAATGGAATGGGAACTCTAATGAGAACTCTAGCCGGTAAGGTCCGTCGGTTGGTGTCGGTGCTGATAGAATCGAGAGTTTAGTTAGTTGATGACTGTTCAGTCGAGCGAGGACACACGAGATCAATGTCGTATATTGAATTGGGATGGAATATGAATTTGATGGTCGAAAACTGTCAAAAAACGGCAATTCCACGGCAATGGGGAGCCTTGACGCTTAACCTAGTCACTGTGCACAATGACGCATGGCAATTAGCCAAGGCCAGACTCTTTCGATGCTGGTTGTACGTGAGGAATTATCGTGCGGTCATGAGTGCAGTTGTTCCTTCTATGTGGATTGCAAGTAGGTATATACTTAGTACGATAAGTGGATCGCGAGTAACTATGTGCTACTCTAAGCTAGCACGAAGCATGGGGGGAATGTCGGGGAAATTCCCCATACTAACTAGCGCTGTTATACGAGAATATTTAAGATTCTCGTCACTTTTAGGTTTCCCAGCAAAAAAAGGGTAATATATAGAGATTCTCAGGATTCTCGGGGAATCTCCGGGTAACTTATAACCTAGGTGCATACAGTCTCATTTAAACCCCCACAAGATCCTGGATAATGTATATACTTACATATACCTAAGTACTATGATATTGATAATATTTATCTAAAAATACAGAACTCACACCCATCACTTTCATCAATGGTCACCTTATGGTCATTGAACGGTCACGGCCATTCACCAACTGTCCGTGGACCATCTGCCGCACGTTAATGGCCATTCAATAGCCATTAACGGCTTCTCAATGATTGCCAATGACCATTGATAACTATTAACAACCATTGCCATAGTCATTGACAACTATTGACAATCATTGGAATTCATTACCGTATGTTAATTTTAAAACCAAGGGAGTGTTCTTATTAAGATTCTACTTTCGTAGAAAAATTGGCGAAGGTTTTAAGCTCCATGCGAGCCACTTTATTATTAATAGTATATTATGCAGGGATTACAATATCGATTCTTATGTGAAATTGAAACAAAAATATAAAATATCTGATGCATCTGAAAACCTTTTTGACCCTTCTTTCAACCTTTGCTATGGCATGAAAAGCCTTGGCCTTGAGCATTCATGAATATCCGCGACCGTTAACAAACGTTAAAAATTGTCAACAACCATGAACAATTATTAACAAATGTCATCAACCCTTACCCTTGTTTGATTGGTATGGAAACTTTGTTCCAATGCTATTGTACTGAAATCTTGGCTGGTTCCAGTACTCAACACAATATGGGTTTTTGACCCGGGCCACACACTGCCATACGCAGCTCGTTCATGAATGATAAAAAAGCACGTGACATACCTAGGTTATTTTTTCTTGAAAAACATTGCTTCAGTTCCCCCCCTGATTTTGATCCGCAAGGTCAAAACTACCTTGAAACCATAACACGTACCGCTTCCTCGCCCTATTTTGTATGGGTACATCTGCTTTACAGTGGAGATTTCCTGGGTTAGAAGCTTGCTATTGAGGGGGAACTTTGAGGCATTGAAAGTGATTGAATCAGCGGCGCTCGTGATTATTTTGACCTATTTTACCATCCAAGGTACTTTGGAAGACTTGAACTACTGTAGCTGTAGAGAGCTGACCGCCACTTGTGTTGCGTGTCACACAGAGCAGAACTCTAATTAGGAATACAACAAACAACTGTGCAAGATACCTTTTACTTTTATGCATCTTGTTGTCGATTATCGTCAAATGTCCTCCTCCTACTTGAAATCATGGCAGAGCAAACACCCTAGGTCATGGCCAAGTAATGACTGATGTGCAGCCGATCCCCTGCGCTCAATGCAAGGGATGGCCTATAGACATACTGATCTGGGCGAGGATGTCTTGGCGTGGGGGGTTGGGCGGTTTGGCTGGGGTGGAGGGCTAAGACCACATCAGGGATTTTGAGCTTGAAAAATGGAAAATTTTTGGGCTAAAGATGCTCAACGTGTATGCATTTTCAGGTCAGGGAAGTGGCTTTGCCATGTTGTATGGCCTGAAAATACATTGATTAACAGCGGGGTGGCTGGTCTAAAATCAAAATACTTCAGTTTTAGAATATCAACTATGGTTTTTACCTAATAGCATCTTGAAAGCATCAAGATGATATTGAAAAGTCCTTTTTATTTCAAATACCATAACCATCTGCACTACCTGATTGCCCAGAATAGCCCAATAAAGAAGAGCAGTGGCTTTCATTATGATCACTGCTCAAATCAATTGGTAGGGTATGGAAGAGGATATCAATCCACAACCATCAGCCGGATAATTGTTGTTTTGTATGTAATTAGAATATGGGTTGTGTGGTTGTGTGGAGCTGGGGTTTGCATTGGTTATCGTAGTTGCAATACCGTGTACACAACGCACATTAGCTAAGTATGATAACACAAAATTGACAAAAAGAAATACTTTGACTCATGATGGTCTTTGTGATGAAACTATGTACGGAAGAATCCTTACGTAGCCTCAGTGAACAGTTTTGTATGATATGGGTTGAAAACCCAGCACAAGTGTGTCATGGCTAGAATATACTGTTGTATGTGCTGGCCCAGAGAGCCCAAAACTTCCATTGGATTATCTTTACAGTTCAACATGGGTTCATTCACTGGCTTTGGTATTGAAGAAAGTAAACACCATTGTAGTGACCAACAACATGATGGCTAAATCGGATGCCTGATTTGGCTTTGACCCTGAGATCAATATTGGATTATTATATCACAGAGCTAATTGACCATATCAAGCATTTTCATTGGACACTGTGCTTCACTTGGGATAACCTTGCTCCTATGGCTGCAGCCATATGTCTTGTGGTTCACATTATTTATGATCTTGAGGTATATAGTACGGAGTAGCATATACTTGCCCCCTGCCTATGACTATGAAGGATTTTTGATTCACATTATATCTGGTGATCTCAGTACTATGTAAGGGTGTTATCTTTATTTTGACAACAAGAGGAATAAGTGGATTTGGGGTGACAAAATTTCAGGAACAGGAATATGTTAATGCTTTAAAGGATGCATTAACAAGCACAATAATAATTACACATCAAATGATAAAATGATGAAGCACCCCTTTAACGAGAAGTGCCCGGCTCAAGGTGTAGAAAATGTTGGCGCTCGACAAGGATATTTTGATAATCTTAACATGTATTGCGGGATGGCTTTTGATAAACATGTAGATGTAACCACCCTCTGTCCTGATGGAGCTGATGAAAATGTGTTTGTTTGGACCAGATAATCAATCAAGGAGCTAAAAAAAGGGTGGTAAATTGCAGAACTTATAGCTTGATTCAGTTGCATGTCTTTGGGAAATTTGCTATGATCTCCTTTTAGCCAAGGATGAAAATATATCTGTCAGTCCTGGTTTTGAATCACTTGGATTCAAGGTCAATAGGAAGAAGAGGAAGATGAACGATATATAACTCTGATGATACAGTCTGTCATACATCACACATAATCGTAGATGGGTACGCTTCAACCCAAATGGATCTGAGCCTCATAATCTAGATCTTTTGTCTATCACAACATCTTCTGCATTGTTGCTGCTTTACAGCATCTACACATAGTTGCTCTCTATGGGGACTTGGACCTACAGCGGTGCTTCTTTCGAGGATCCTTTTTCCTGTTGGGGGGTTGAGGGGCCTTCCAAGCGACTAGATCTTTCTCTGTTTCACCCTGTTGGCTCCGAGTCATGTTTCTCTTCCTTTGACAACTTCTGCATACTGATCTTCCATAACCACGGCATGGGGGCCACTGCCAGTTTAGACTATTGGCCAAATCTATTCAATGGAGCCATGTGCTGTGGCTGGATGGGCCCTATACTCCACACAGCATGCACAAGCTTGCCTTGGGCTGATCGCATCTATACACACCACCTGATTCCACCAATCTATTTTATCTGCCCTTTACAGGACAGGGTCTCTACACTGGCCTGACCATCTTTTGTGTGATAAAGCTGTCCTCTTCTTTCTTTGCTTTGGCCCCTTCATCCAGCTGGTGATTATGGGAGCAGTGGGACACCACCACTTAAGATATTGAATATTACAATTAAATGGGACACGGCTGGTTCTTATCATTTCATTGGGCTACATTTCAAATCTGCATATGGTTACCCATTTGGGACTTGGCCACAGCACAGCACATCTTTTAATTGCCTGCAACTCTTTGTCCTTTGGTCCTACTTCTCTTGAGCCATGGTGCTCTGACCATTGCTCCATATTGTCGATAAATCAGGGGGCTGTTGACGCAGTATGTCGTGCATCACACAAAATTGTAGATAGATACACTCAGATCCAAATGGATCTGAGCCTCTTAATCTAGATCTTTTGTCTATTGTAACATCTTCTGTGTTGCTGCTGCTTTGTAGCATTACCAAATACTGTAATGAGAATTAGATATTGTGTCACCTTTTTGTATGTGCATGTAATTACCAAGTGCAAGCTATTTTTGAGAAAAATTAAAAATTAAATCATCTCGAGGTGATTATCGATTATTGACAGGTTGGTAGTTGGCAGGTCCCGACCACCATCATCAACAAGATCCTGGATTGATGCTATGTACAGTAGGTACATACGTACCAGGTACATTCTCTTTCAGCCCCTTTTCAGTACCCCGTTACCCCAGCCATACCCCTGAAATCTTGGGAAAGTGTACTACCCCCAATCGTACCCCCCACCTCTTGCTGGGCAAAAAATGGGGTTTGCAAGTCTGAAACATATAGACAAAGAATTCTATGTAAACCTTAATTTAATGGGATTTAATTTTTTGACACAATCAAAGACACGTGTTGTTTGGGGGAATTTTGGCCTCAGCTTGGAAACACGTGAACATAGTATGGACACAGTGTCCAGATAGATGTGGTCACTACGTGGATGCAATGTGGACACAAAGCAGACATAGTGTTGACATATTGAAAAACTGGACACAGCATCCAGATAGATGTGGACACCACATTTGAGATATAAAATGTCTTTTGACAATAGGGGGATGGAGAAGTTTAGGTGAAATAATCGCCTGAACTCATCCCCCAACTCACCCATATCCGTCCCCAACACTGTACACCTGTACCATCTTATCATACCTCCATTTTCTTTGTATGACAAGATGGTACATGTCAGGGGTATAGTAGGGGGAATATGGTGCAGTCGGGGGGGGGCAAGTGTAAGCGACACATATTGCCCAATTCTTTCCCCCGACTGTACCATATCTGCCCCACACTGTACCCCCTGCACCATCTCACAACACCCCTGTCGCCCAATTGTGGCGATTCATGTGATGCTGGCCATGCTGTACCATATCAGTACACAACTGTACCACTGTTGCAAAATTGTGCCTGTTTGGAAATGATGTATTTTCAAGTGTGACTAGATGGTATGTATATGGGAGTACAATGGGGGGACGGATATGGTGGAGTCAATGGGTAAGTTTAGGTAACATATACCGCCCAATTCTTTCCCCCGACTGTACCGTATCTATCCCCCACTGTACCCATATTTTTCAAGCGTGACTAGATGGTATGTATGTGGAGGGTACAGTGGGGGGATGGATATGGTGCAGTCGAGGGGCAAGTTTAGGTGACACATATTGCCCAATTCTGTCCCCCTAACTGTACCATATCTGTCCCCCCACTGTACCCTCTGTACTATTTCATCACACACCCATTGCCCAATTGTGAACTCAAAATAAATGAGACATAAGGACATGTGTTTTTTGAAA
>JALLOZ010004020.1:0-10813 GCA_036939875.1 Thalassiosira pacifica
CTACCCGGGAAGATCCAATAGACGAGTCACGCATTAAGGTTTTACCCGGGAATAACCACTAGATGGCGGGTCAGAAGACAAACGTTCATTAAATTGTAGTACCTACTTTCCCAGCTTATCATCTAGATGAAGAAGAAGCTCTGGATGACTATGATTTGGATGATGTATACGGAGCATTGCAGCCACTTTGGTAACATGGATTGAGAGTTTGAGCCATCAAGCCAGACTTCTATAAAGTCATCTTCATTGCCATCTTGTGGGCCCTCCTCACAACCTTCTACTTCTAGCAAGCCCAGTAGTCAGCCATGGAGCAGACCAATTGGGATTGCATCAAAATATCTATCCAATGATCCAAAAGCGCCTGTTGGTATTATATTAGATATGATGATCTTCTAGATTATGAATACGTCAAAGACATCTTTTGGATTAACTTCAAAACTAATGACTAAAATGTGTTTCCTGTGTGCTTTCTCATGATTCGGCAAGAAATGATGGGAACCAAAACTAGGGCTATATCTGTACTTCATTATTATCATTAACACATTGTACCCAATAACCATGTTCCCATACTGAGGTAATCACACAAAGCAAGGAGGTTGGTATGCAGTGGGCAGTGACATGGGTGATCTCTTGACAAATACATGAGAGAATTCAAAGCAAGGGCAGAAGTCTGCGTTGAGGCTAGAGGAAACCCGGGTCAATGCCTGGAGGCAGCAAAGATTGTTGCTGAGGAGGATGGTGATTACTATGAAGTCCTCAGAAAGAGTGAGGACAAAGGAGACATCAAGAAATGCCTAGACTGCATTGAAAAAGGACAGGATCAATACTTGGTGGCTCTTCATTTCAAGGGTCTGAATCATCAGACCTACGTTGATCTTAAAGACAAGATGCACAACAGATGGATTGTGCATAGTTCTGATGCCATGCCAATGACCATTGATCAAACGATCATGATCTGTGACAAGTATCAGAAAAAGGTGAAGGCCTTATAGAGGAGCCACCACATGGTATGCTTGCTCAATTTATGGGTATAGAATTAGACAGCAAGACAGGTACTGGCAAAGTTTCAGCAATGATTCTACTAGAAAAAATATTGGAGCGGGAGGCTCACCAAGCAAAAGTTAATGGCAGGTTAATAGAGCCCGCTAAAGAGGCACCATCAGCTGTAGATATAATAGTTATTGATGATGACAATGATGATGTAGGTACTGGTGGAGTGCAGGAGTGTTCTATTAAGATATAACATATGGAGGTTGAAACTCCAGTTGAAGTTGAGAGTGGGGTGCTAGGTACTATCACAAACGATGCAGGACATCGCTGCTCAGCAAGATTAGCTAGACACCATGTAAACAGACAGGTACACCTTTCCTATTATGGGAATAGGTACCTGCTCAGCCCAAAAGGCTATGTTAGTTATAATACTGGGAAGCCATACTGTAGAGGGGCAAGCGCATTTTTTAATAGCCTGCGCTAGGCCTATCAGAAAGGTGTGATGTGTATCAATGTGTCTGAGCGCAATATCATCAAGATGGTCCAGGAAGAAATCAATTCACATCTCCTGGGCATTGTCATGTTGCAGCAGTTCAGTCTCAAAGCGGGTCTAAAAAAGTATGGCTACAAAGGGGAGGCAGCTGTTACAGATGAACTGATACAGCTGTATAATATGGAGACAGACACCCCAGCAGAAGTCTGAAGCTCTGAATTCTCTTATCTTTCTCACAGAGAAGCATGATTGGCGTGTTAAATCACGTATGTGTGGTGATGGCAGCAAACAAAGACGCTGTCTAGGATACAAGATAGAGGATTAAGCACCACATAATATATCATTAGAGGGAGTCATGCTAATTGTGGCAATTGAAGCCCACAAAATGCAAGCTATAGCTTGGCCCGGCATACCTTGTGCATTTCTACATGCAAAGTGTGAAGATGGAGACACATTCATGCTGTTCAGGGACAGGCTAGCCAAGGTGATGACCCTCGTAGAACCCAAGCCCAAGATGTGCAGGCAGCACATTTGCTACAATAGAAAGGGAGAAGCCATGCTCTGCATCAAGATGAGTAATGCTCTCTATGGCATGTTGAGATCAGCCCTATGGTTCTATAAAAAGCTCAAGGTTGATTTGGAGGCACGGGGTTTTATTATTAACCCCTATGATCCCTGTGTAGCAAATGCAACTGTCGATGGGACTCACATGACAGTCACATTGTATGTTGATAACCTAAAGGTGTCCCATGTGGATCCTGTGGAGGTCACAAAGTTTGGGGACTTCTTGTCAAGCATTTATGGAGAGAAACTGACTGTGCATTGTGGTAAGGTTTACCTAGGGATTGACTTGGACTATACTATGAAGGGTAAGACCGGTGCATTGCAGATCAAGTACCTAGATAATACACTGCCAAGTTTTCAGAAGATCTAGGAGCGTCGGCCACCACGCCAGCTTTTGAGCATTTATTCCAGGTACAGGATGACAGTGAAGCTGAGTTCCTTTCTGAGGAAAAGGCTCAGGAGTTTCACCATGTCACAGTGCAACTCTTATTTTTGTCCACCCGCGCTATGTGTGACATCCAGGTAACTGTAGCATTCTTGACCACTAGGGTCAAGAGATCTGGCATGGATGATTGGGGGGAGCTACGACATATCCCCAAGTACTTGAAGGGCACAAAATACATGAAGCCCACTTTAAGTATTGATGACTTATCTAGCATTGAATGGTGGGCGGATGCTTCTGATAGGACACATGCTGACTGTAATTAGAATTAGAATTAGATTACGTCACTACAACTAAGTGTTTCTGTGCTCATGTTGAACAGAAAATCGGGCTTTGTATCCAATGTATGTGCACGCTAGGCTAGCTAGTGGCGATCGGGGCCTTGATGGTCTTTCCTGATGAGAGTCATTGGGCTGGGTATCCTCACGAAGCAATTCCTCTGAACGAACGTTTGCCTCAGCCTTGGCAAAAGTGCTTTGTGTGGAAAGAATGAAGGTAGGTATGTATGTATATATATATGTGTAGTTTTTTGGGGGTGATAGGTGGTGGGGTGTTGTCAAACAATATTTGAAATGATGTGTCATAAAGTTTCGCGTAGGTAGGCGTGGGCGTTGTTTAGGAGTTGGAAGAATTGAGTTGCCTCCTCATGGTTTCTCCCTGATTCTTCGGGGTTGTTTTTATCGGGGTGGTATTTTCGTGCCATTTCCATGTATTTCCTCCTGATGTGTCTTTCTGTTATATCATCCTGTAGCGTGAGGCCTAGTATTGCTAAAGAGTCGTACAGGTTACGACCAACTCCTTCTGGGTCATAGTTTCGGGAGCTTCCATTTCTGGGGGGGGAAGGTGGGTTATTTGATGGAGGAGGGGAGGGGGGATGATTTCTTCTGCGCCCTCTGTTATTGTTATTTCTTCTCGGAGGTGTTCTTGGTGGTTGGTTCTCTTGGGGGGGGGCAGCGTTGGGTCTTGGGGGGGGTGTGGGAGGGGTGTCGGTGTTTTGTGTTGGTTCCGGAATCTTTCGGTGGGGAAAACGCAGCTTGCTGTCTATCATCCACTGCCATCTCTTTTCATCCATTGCATCTTCAATCCAGTATTTTAAAGAACCAAAACGGTCCATGTGAATTTCTATCGGTACTTGTTTTCCAGTTTCTGTGTCTTTTCGGTAGATATTCTTGGGGTAAAGCCTTTGTAGACTTTTCACATATGAAGTTTTTGTCGTTGTGAGTACTCCTCCTGGTAGACGTTTGTGATTTACCCAGGCAGTTAGAAGTTGCTTGGGGATGGAAGAATCTTCGGAACGGACGAGTTTTCCAAGAAATTGCAGCTGTCTTGCAGCAATCATATTACGTCCCGATTGAATATTGTAGAACTTTTCTTGGAGTTTCTTATTTGAGATTCTGTTCTCCTTCACTTCTGTCATGCTAATACCAATGATGCGTCTTATTGATTGGGTAATGAAAATGTCAATGTCATTTAACGAAGACTCTTTGAGTGCCCAGCTTTCGCATCCCCATAATAGTTGGTTAATTGGGACCGCTAGGAAGAGCAGGTACTTCGAGTATAGGTCCACGTGAGGATCATTCCAGATGTTCTTCAGTGCACCCATGTTCTGAAATGCTTTTGTGATTCTTTCGCTTATGTCGTAGTCGTCCTTCAAGTTGTATGATACGTTGGATCCAAGGTACATGAAGTGTTTTGTGAATTCAACATAGCCATCATCAATTATGGCTCTCCTTGTTTCTGCAATTTGATCGTATAAAAAATCTTCTCTCAAGTCTTTCGCCGACTGCTTGTATAGGACTTTTTTCTTGCGTCTTTCTTTTGTTTTCTGACTTTCTACAATGGCTCCGATTGGTGATTCCCCTATCCCTATATCTGGTGTTGTGTCAGATTGTGTTTCATCGGATGGTGCAGTCCTGGGTGGTGTAGCTGATTCTAGCATGGGTGGAGAGTTAGGGATGTTTTGGATGGACGGTTGATCAAAAAATCTTGGGGGGGGGAAGAAAATACACTCAGTTTTTGAAGCTTTGTTGTTTTTTCCGATGTGCATTTCAAGGCCGAAACTCTTGAAAAGGGAATTGATTAGTGTGACCCCTCGTATCATGTCTTCCCGAGATGCAAACACGAATGCACCGTCATCCAGGTATAGAATTTGCAAAACCTTGAAAATGACTCCATCCGCAAAACCCATCTTGCTTAGCTCGTGGCCTAGCAGCTGTCCGGTACTGTTTCCAAAATCTTCTGAAGATACTCTCGAGAACTCCGCTTGAATTATTCCCATCTTGGTCCATTCAGATTCTAAGGCTTCCGCGAATGCAGACATAAGAAAAAGAAAAAGAACAGGTGAGAGGTTATCACCTTGACGCACTCCTATTGTTTGTGGGATTTCTGCTTTTTCGTTTCCCAATTTGATCACTACTTTCAATCCTGAGTACATGCGTTCGATTGCTGCGCATAATTTTGGTGGTGCACCGTATTGCTGCAGAATTTCTACTAGCAGCTCATGGTTGGCGGTGTCGAACGCTTTCACTAGGTCAACGAATGCAACGAAGGTTGGTAGGTTGTGTTGGCGGCGTAGATGGAGCAGGGTCTTCAAGGTGAACGATCCGTCTTGGCAACCCACCTCGGGGGTTGCACCGAACTGTGTGTTGACGCCGTGCTCCCCCAGGAGGCGGTAAAGTCGCTCGTTGAGGATGCAACTGAAAATTTTGGAACACACGTCCATGAGATTGATGCCTCGCCATTTGTTGGGGTCGCTGAGATCCCCTTTTTTCGGGACTAATACTCCTAGGCCAACGTGCCATTCCCAATAGTCTGCTTTTCCTTCCCAAAAATCAACGATGTACCAAAAGATTTGTTTCTGGTTTTCGCCTTCGAGGCATTTGAATGCATCTGGTGGCACTCCTGTTGTTCCTGGGGCTTTTCCATTTTTGAGTTTTCTTATCGCCTTAGTGAATTCAGTCATTGAAATTTGGTCACCTAAAGCGGTGAATTCTTCTCGTTGTTTGATGAATTTGGCTGCTCCAGCGAATCGGTCTCGTTTGGCATTGTAGACTTTGTTCAGATGCTTTTCTACGACTTCCAGGTTTTGTTTGTCGTTGGATGCAAGTTCTCCATTTTCCATCTTCATCTTCATGGTTACGGGTTTGTTGTGGTGGCAATTGTCACCTGCTATGAGCTCTTTTATTGCTTTCCATGCTTGGCTGGGGGATTTACATATGCTATGGATGTATTCGGCTTTTTTCCTTGACCAGTTTGCTTTCGCTATCGCTATCCTGTGACTAACTTCTTCACTTGCTTCTCTGAGTTTCTTCCTCAGGGAGTCCTTCTCTTCACCTTCTGCTTTGCGCATTTTGTTTAGCAGTTGATTCTTCGCTTGGATTGGGGGTTGCAGATCTTCTCTGTTTTCCTCGAACCAACCTTTCGTTGGGGTCTTGACTCGCATTGCTGTATCTGCTCCGGCACGCATGATGTTCTCCATGAAGGTAGAGTAGTGGGTGAGTCCTGTGTTGTTTAGTTCATCCAATCGCTCATTGAATTTCTGTCTGAGCTTATCATCTTTCCTAATTTGTTCCCAATCTATGGTGCCTGCTGAGACTTTGGTGGAGCCAGAGTGTTTGATGGACGTGATGGAGATTTTGCACATCACTGCTGCGTGATCACTGGGGGTACCGAAGCACCATAGGTTGCAATCACGCACTCGTTTGAAGGATGATGAAGAGATGGTTATGATATCTAGCATTTGGGGAAGGCTTGGTGGAAGGTAAGACGCATGTGTTGTGTAGTCTGCGTGTTCAAAAAATGTGTTGGCAATTTTCATATCGTGCATAGCTAACGTTTGCAAAGCCCAGACTCCCTTCACGTTGCGGTTGTCGAATCCATGTGGTCCTATTATGTTGTTGAGTTCATCACAGTCTCCTCTTATTCCAACGTTGGCATTTATATCTTGGCCTAACATTTTTTCAGCATTGGGGGGGACTTTTCTAAGGAGGGAAGTGAGTATATCATTGAAACCTCTGTATAAATTTTCCTCGTGGGGGTGGTAAACGGATGCTATGAATATCTTCAGATCTCCTCTCACTTTTTTACCATGACAGTCGAAATTGGGGAATGCTAACGTGATGCCGATGAATCTCCCTGAATGCTTGCCTTTCTTGCTGGTGGTAATTGGTTTTGGCCTACCAGCTCTTTCATAAGCTTGCTTGAAAGAAGGTGAGATGATAATGGCTACTCCTCGTTTTTCCCTTCCTCTCTTCTTGTTTTTCTCATCTTTGTCATGGTTATGATGTATGATGAGATATCCTCTAATCTCTTTTTCCCAGTCACCGTTTAACCAGGTTTCTTGGATAAGGTAAGCATCGATATTGTTTGATATCATGCTGTCTATTATTGATTCGAGTTTCCATGCTCTCTTTAAACCATTTACATTTTGATTGACGATGCTCTTTAAATCCTCTCGCTCTTTGTGTTGGTTGTTCGTTAGGTCAGGGATGGTGTTATTCTGCTCTGTCTGTTCGTCCCAATATACAGAGATTGATGGGCTATCTGATTGGTACAAACATGGGGAGTATATGCTAGTGTCCGAGTTGAGGTATGAGATGGGGGATTGTGGTTGTTGCGAATGGGATGTAGGGGTTGGGGGGGATGTTGGGGTTGAGATTTGGGGTGGTAGGTATATTGTGGGACTTGTTGGGTATTGTTCCTCTTCATGGTAATAATAGGTGGGTGTGGTGGGAGTGTAGATGGGGCGGTTGGGAGGTGATGGTGATGGTGATTGTGGGTATGATGCGACAAACTCTGTTGGTATGAATTCTTGTGCCGATGCTGAAAGTTTTGGAGGCAGGGTGGGGGTATATTTTGGTGGCAAACCTTCTGGTAGTATGAATGGTGGTGCTATTGGTGATAATTGGCTTGGGGGAGGTGGTTCTAATTCAGGTGAGTGTGATAAATTGTGCAATCTCATGTCCTTCTGCTCTTCTTCAAACACGTTTCCTTTCGTTTCTAAATCGGTTAGCAGGTCTCTCAAGACTGTGCTACCAATTGAGGTATCCATGCTGGTGTCATCAAAGGATGTTGCTTCAAGTTCCATGTTTTTCCCATTCTTCTTGCCATAATGTGAACTGGTTATCTAATACCCGGTTAGTTTTCCAGGTGTTAAAATTGTCTGGGCACTCTTCTTCTACAGGTTAGAAGGCAATGTAGAGATGTCATAAATGTAAAGGCAAATAACTTGTGAGTTATATCTAGAGGTGATTTAGAATAGAGAAGTGAATCATTAGCCTCCTCTTCAATTGGGAGGTAATTTAAAAAGGGGGTGAATAAACAGTTAGGGTGAGGGGTATACCTTAATATCGTGAGACTTAGAGGTAAATCAGATTTGGAGATGAATTGGAATGAAGTCAAATTTGGGAATATGGCGTCAGGAAATCAATTGGTCTCAAAAATTGGCACTTTGTATTTAATAACATAAAATATAAAGGTGCTTCCTACAAATGAAATAATTGAAAAACATTACACAGCCCCACTTCAGCCTGAGTCGGGTATTTTGGACATGAGATGGTGTTAAGGTCTGGCTGATGATGGGCCTCAAAACTTGGTCTATAAGTTGTTTGTTTGGTTTTTGCAAGAAACCAAGAAAACTTAAACATTTTCATAGAGATCTTGTCTGATTTTTGAAAGAAACCAACAAAATTTGAATATTTCCAAAGGTAAACCATGACCGGTTTTTGAAATGAACCAACATAACTTTAATAAATAGTTGTGAAGATAAACAATTGATGCAAACTAAACCAGTGGTAGGCTGGGTCTAGGGTATTGTTACTGATGTATATGGAGTCACTGACAGAGCTTACTAACTGGTTATTGGCAGTAATATGGTGTTGTGCTGACAGAGTGTGTAACTTAAATAAATCATATGAGAGTCCACACATACATATGTGATGGTTGTCTGCTGCAGGAGTTGATCTTGTGAGTGCTGTGCTGGGGTATAATTTGTTTCATTACAAATGTAGACCTAATTAATGTGACTGTTGTCAAGTCAGAGCAAGTGTTGGATTTAACAGGTGATGCTTCCAAATACTACTACCAGAAGGTTGTTGTATAAAGGTTTGAAGTGCATGGTATATATGTACCCTATGCTATGGAGGTGCTTCTCGTGTAGGCCTGGCATTATGAGTATCAGGAATGAGTGTCTCCATAGTTAAGCAATTGCTATACTTAATGATGCTATTGACAGAAGGTTGTTGGTATACATCTGGTTACATGGTACTGTCCATGTGAGTTTAGGGTTGAGGATGGGACTGAAAGCAGTAGCGTGAGAGAAGATAATGCCAGCAGCAGAGAGGAAAAGAAGCCGCCTTTTAAGGTATAACCAACTCCTCTGTCTATATCTAGCTTTGATAGGGGGCAACAGTACCTTTTCCTTTGACAACACACCTGGAAGGCTAAAGAAGCCAAAGTTGGTCAGCAATCTGTCTGGTGGTCACAATTATGATGCCAGAGGCATCAGCAACATCCCATGTTTTGATTATCTGATAATGGAAAAATCAAAATCGAATGGGAAAAGTGCAGACTCACTGCAGCCTGCCACCCACCTCCTCTAGCAATCATTTCAGAGGCAATAGCAACAATGTTGAGCCGGTGTCCAAGCCAAAGCAACAAAGCTTTGTGTGTGGTCCCCTTGTTCAATCCTTTTGGACAGTATTGTTAGTAATCTGTTCTTGTTCAAGATGAGTAATTCAGTCAAAGACCCATACCTCCTTTGCCTCGTTGTCCCTCTTTCATCACCAGTGATGACATTGGCAATATATTTGCTGGTGATGACGGCCAAAAAATGTGCAGAAGATGGGACAAGAAGCCCCTGGTGGTGGTGAAATGCTGCCGAAACTCCAAATCGGCAGCCAACTGGTAAAATGACAATTCAGCAAGAACCAAGGTCATGACTTTGACCTGAACAACCTGATTGAATAGACATGGCCAAGTCAAAAAGAAGTGCTGAGCACACATGACCCATAACCATTGAACAAGTACCACAAGGGTGCAGGAACAAATGAACAAGGGGTTGGCAAGTAGGGCTGTCATCTGTATCAATTAGAATCATTGGTAAATGCCAAACTATCAGTCAGATCACCACACCATCTGACGTATTGGAATATTCTCATCATCTTCTAACCAATGGTACCATAAACAGCCTTAAAACTACTAATAGGCTCAACTAAATCATGGGCTAGCTTGTCTGCAAAACCAACAATTTGATTTGTCCAGCAATGAAGCCAAAAGTTCTAGCTAGGATATCAATATCCAACAAAAACTGGAAAAAACAAATGGAAATAACAAATACAGCAATATAGTCAGAGCTTGACCAATAGCCGCTGTCACATCAGAATCAATAGCATCAGTGATAATGATGCAGCAATACAAGTAACGGCAATACCCAACACCAGCATAAACTTTCCACTCAACCAGAAGCCAACTGTATAACTATGATGATAACTCAACAATGAACACACAGCAATATTAGCATAGTTGCCACTCTCAGGCAGACATGAGCAATGGATACGCCACCCTGGTGGTCTTCATAGATCACCTCTGTTGTGTTAAACAAAATATAAATAAATGGAAACTCACATTGGCACAACAGAGTATTGAGCATAAGTGCAGTGTATCTTGTTAGAAAAGTAATGATAAAAAGTGCCTTGAGGGCAAAAGTGGTACACAAAACAATCAGCTCCTACTATGTTGGATGAGACTGAGACAAAGAGTTAGTCCCGATTCAATGAGATATCAGACATCGATCCCATGTGATTGCATTGATGGCATGCAATGGGAGTTGTTTTCAACCCACGTCACACACTTTGACCCACGGATTGGTTTCATGCCATATTTTCTTTAGTTCATATGTAAAATAAATACTAAGTCCTACGTTGATTTTGCATTATCTTACCTAAAAATCACGAACCCCCTTTTCTCTTGTTTTATTTTTGATGAGAAGCGGGCACCGCGCGCGGTTGCGTTGGGTTCGCTTGAAACACAACAGCACAACCACAACACAACAACACAATACAATACAATCAACATAACAATCAACCAAAATGCAACCATACCGCTGATGGTCATGGTGCATTTTGTCGCCCATACCTGGACTATAGGGTCGGCCAGTGGTGCTAATTAACGCCACTGACCATCCTTACAGTCGGGGCATGGGCGATTGGGATTTGTGATGGTCTAAGGTATTCAAAAATGCCAAGGACCAAGTAATAGCATATCAACGCTGCCGAGATGCTATTTTGCTGCTGAATAGTAGATAATAATATTATAATAAATTTAAT